>CM070527.1:17800000-18002824 GCA_036346145.1 Olyra latifolia | reverse complement strand
TAAATATATAGCACGCTGTGCCAATCCTATGAATACCAAAGTGGATGGGAATGAACAACCTTACTCTCACCACTAAAGACGGTGTGCTCATCAAATCCACACTAGTGTTGTGTGTTCCTCTACCTTTTAGTTCACTAACTGCATTAGTCCAAGAACAAGTATGTCACTATACTCCACTCAACGTGCAGGTGTTCTCTTCTACCGTAATTTGCACTTCACTTATGCATTAATCCAGCCATCCAGGCATAGTATGTCATGGAGACAGTATATTGATCTGCACATTAACGATCGCATTGATGCATGTGGGGGTACTAATACCCAAATATATATGGTCCCGATGATTCGTGCAACTGGACTTTTAGTTGGAGTACAGGCTACATGATCAACGAAGAGAAATTCACTCAAAGCTAAGATATCTCTTGTATGACGTAAAGGACGCAAGAAACACCTGCAAGACTTACGCTTTTAGGTCATGTGTCGGGAAGCTGACTTTTGCCGTAAGTTTTTTTTTTTCTGTCTAAAAAGCTTTAAATTATTGTTGTATCTTTATCTAAGATGTTGCTTGGTAGCCTGTTTTTCTTTTTGTTGAGTGCTAAATTTTCTGAGTTGTGTAACATCTGCAATGCCCCTAACGTAAATGATATGTTTTGCAAATTTGTGTTAAGAGGCCTAGCTGTAGAGATCTAGATTGTGACCTGACCTGTCGGGTTCCAACCAAACCCGACAGCCTGGTGAAGGTCAGGATGGGTCCTCAATTTCAACCAGGTCAGGTCCAGGTTAGCCTCTGTCCTGACCCGACCCGACCCGTCCCCACCGAAGGATTTCAATCATATGGCCAAGGTCAACCCCTGAGCCCTGCCTCGCAACACTAGTCTTCCCCCATTCTCCCCTGGTAACCACTCACCACAACACTGCTGCCTCCATCCTCGTTCCCCTCACTCTCTCTCCCCCTCAGTTTCTCTCCCTCCTAGCCTGGCAGCCTCCCTCATAGTCGTCGACGCACGGTTAGCCACGACCACTGTGGCGGGACCCCAATGGCCAAGCAGTCCCCGACTCCCTAAAGAAGCCTGCCCTGGCTCCTCCAATCCTCATCCCCCAATTTGCCGCTTCTAGGGTTAGGGTTTCTTGCATGGCCACTTCGAGCGGTGGCATGGTTGCATGGCGCCGACCGGCGGGCTCCTCTTCCCCACAACGGCATGCCGATAATGGCTCCCTACTCCTCTATGGTAGCACGGTGACACTATGGCGTGGGCCGTTGCTCCCACCTCCACATGGCTATGACGACTCCCTCCCAAGGTCAGTATCTTCAGATCTCCTGTTCTCCTCCAGTCCTCCTCTTCTCCTCGGGTCGGGGCAGGCCAGGGCACCAGCGGGACGGGTCGAGGTGGCACCACGAGATCCCCGATGATGGCTGGGTCGGGTCGGGTCAAGACATGATCCGGCCTGACTCGACCCATCTAGACCTCCACCTAGCCGTTGGCTTATGCCCAATAGTTATCATGCATATGTGAGATGTGAGCTCAGTGGTGATGGGCCATGTGAGAGATGGGCTTTGCATCTTGTTAGGCCTCTACCTAGAGGTCCATCGAGACACTATATAAAGGGAGACAGTGGAGGTCATAGTGATAAACAGATCAGTCTAGCCTCCATCAAAACCCTACCCTTCATCTCCAGGACATGCATGGCGATGCTACATCGGCACATGGAATTCCTCTTCCCGTACGTGTGGACTACGTAAATACATCGCTACGATTGCAGCATTGATCCAGACAATCATCACGATGAGAAGATGAATATTGGATGAACGACTACTTCAAGTCACCTACGCGCACAATGTTGAACCGGCTTCATCGAATCTTCTTCCGTTGCATTGCACATCTAGTGGCAATGATTTATGATCAATTAGTATTCCTGAGTTTTCGTAGAACATGATTCTATGCTAGCGTAGCTATTACAAATTTAACACCATCTAAGATCTAGACGACACTAAAGGCACGATGTTTGGTAATACAGTTGAACACGACTGCCTATATCTATGAAACACGATTATGTACGCTCCTTTCCAAGAGCACAAGCACACCAGGCCACTCAAATCGCGGCCATAGGCCAGTCGCTGACCTCTGCATGTTCTGCGCTATAGCTATGTCGTCGTTGTCATGGTGGGTTACAGCAACGGTGCCCCCTTTATATTAGGTTGAGGATTACAAAGACTATCGTATCTGCCTACTACAAATGTAACCCTACTCGTGCACATATTCGACACAAACTCTTATAAACTCCTGCTTATTAAGTATGACTTCACCACCAAGAAGATTGAAATTACCTAGTGCAAACATCCTTTTATTCGGACTAAAGTTGAGACTTTGCAGCTTACTAAGAGCCGTTCGATGAGTCAAACTTCGGCTCCGCTGCCTTTTGAAACAAAAGCTGCTAACCCTACAAAACCTGCCTAAGTATCTCTACCTGCAACAACAATCCCTTCCACCTTGTAAAGATGTGAAACCGTCCTCTCTGCTATTATCATAGTCTCACCGTCTTCCATGATCGTAATGGTTTTCCTATTTGCATTATTCTGGAATACTATCCTATCCTCACGTAAGGTCTCAAGTGAAATTAGATTCCTCCTTAGCCCTGGCACATGCTTCACACCCTAAAGTACGTGGTCAACTTCGTCATACATCTTCATCTTGATGTCACCCACTCCAATGGCACGATATACTATGTCATCTCTCAAGTAGGCCGAACCAAAATCACCAGCTGTGTATGAAGAGAACCACTCCTTTTTATGTGTAACATGAAAGGGGCTAGCAGAATTCAATATCCATGCTACACTTAACTGCATACTTGATACTAAGGGTGGGTTCTTTTCAGCTTTTCTTATCTACTTATTTGCTTATCCTACTTATCTCGTGTCTTATTTGACTTATCTCACTTTTTTTTTACTTTTTGAGTCAGTTTTTTTTATCTCGTAGGCGTGTCTATAAGCTCTCTAAACCCTAAAATTGGAGGCCAACCGGCTCTCGAGGCTATCTCGAAAAATTCTCGAAGTGACGAGATAAGGCAAATAAGTAGATAAGAAAAGCTGAAAAGAACCCACCCTAAGAAAAACTTACCATCGATATCAAAGTCACTTTTAGCCAATGCCACATTAGCGCTTGCTTCATTCCTTGGACAATCTTTTCTCAAATGTCTCAACTTCTTACACTCGAAGCACCATACTCTTTTCCTCTTGCTCTTATTTTTCATCCCTTACTTGCTATGTTCACCTTTAACTGATAATGCATCACCGCGAGAAACCTCCATTGCATTGTTCTTTCTCTTTTGTTCTTGAGCTAGTAGCATCACAATATTATTTTTCAGATACTATTTTTGCCATATGTTAAAGTCGTGACCAAGCTCATAAGATGGTGGTAACGAGCAAAGAAGAATTATGGTCTTGTCTTTATCTTTAACCGTCACATCTAGCTTTGCTAGATCCGCAACTAACTGATTGAAGACATTCACATGGTCCATGAGATCAGACCCTCATGCACCTTCAACCCATACATCTTTTGATTCAGATGCAACTTATTGGTCAAAGTTTTGAACAAGAATTGTTTGGACAATTTATACTTTTCATCTAGGACCCGGTCTCCACTTCCTCTTTTCTTTCTTTCTAGATTGGTATCGTGTTCCTCCACTCGACCTTGGACACCTTGCTTGCCTCGGTTTCTATGCACACAAACACAAAGGTCGTGATTGGTAGGCTGCATGTGGGCAGCTTGCACGCACAGAGCCTGCCTCGCCAGATACAGCCGCACGCTGCGTATGTGCTCATGCAGGCTCGCAATGCAAAAATGGCCTAGGTTGCATGCGTAGATACAGGCTGCGTAGCACGAGCCAGCCAACCAAACATCCGATTTTGCTTGGTCAACGGTATGAGCGCATGCAGGCTAAGCGCATACGTGCTACCAATCACGCCAAAAGAGTCTCGGTGCGGCACATGCCCCTGACGCATAGCACCTTGGCATGTAGCATGCGTCTGTACGTCCTCTTATCCCTAGTGGCTCGTCCGTGACCACATCTATGTGAGACCCGCCACGCCACCTACGTCGCCTTATCTCTCGCACACCACTTCACCTTTAGATCCAACCTCGACCCCTTCTACATGCAATCCGCATGCCACTGCACACCTCATGTGCGATCATGTTGCATCCTGGTCGCTCGCATCACCGACACAAAATTACTCATAGTGTGATGGTGGCATCCTATGCCACATTTGGTTGCATCGCTATCACCACGATGCTCCCATTGCTCAAATCTATCCGGCCGCCTGCCATGTCTTGCCACTCACAGGTTTGATCTTGAGCCAGAGTTGCCACTGCTGTGTCAACTCCCACAACCACCTTGTCGGTCCGATCACCATGTATAGTTGATCGTCACTAACTGCAGCCCATTGAATGGTCTAAGCCGCCTGCCCGAGTGTTCGACACCACTAATCGAATTGTCGATCGTCACCATGGTCCACCTTGCACCATTGAGCATTATCCGACGCCATGTAGAGACATGAACCTCACGCCTTTATCATTTTTCGCATAGCCAACCTCGCTTTGATACCACTAGTTGGAAAATTAACGCCATGGAATGTATAGACGACACCAGAGGCACGATGTTTAGTAACGCAGTTCAACACGACTGCCTACATTTGTGAGTCATGATTACAGGCACTCATCCCCAAAAGCTCAAGCACACCAGGCCACCCAAGTCACAACCATAGGCCAGTCGTTAACCCCTACGTGCCCTGCACTACAACTATGTCGTTGTCATGGTGGGTACAACAATGATGCCCCTTTATATAGGGCCGAGTATTATAAAGTCCAACTCAAACTCTATCCTATCCACCGACTATAACTCAGAGTCCAAACGAAATCATACTCGTACATATATTTGACAAAAACTCTTGCAGTAGCATACCTCCTATTTCCCTTGACTAACTTGGCATCGGTAGGGGACAACGATGGTGGTAGGCCAACAATTAATTAGGCCATCAACAATGAAGATTGATTGTTGGGTTCAGGGAGAGGTGAATTGGAACCAATCAATTTTTGCCTTTTCTCTAGCAATATGCCTTGTGGCATTGTATTTAAATAACCTTTTGAAACTTATTTTGAAAATTATATTTCTTTGACATATTGCAGGCCTTGTGGTATTGCAAATGAACCTTGCAACACCACAATTTTTTTATGCATTACGTTCATTCAAAAAAGGAAGGTACAAGCGACTTGAGGCTGTTTGGTTGCATGTAGCTTGGCAAGGTCCATGAGATGCGAGTACTAGATGTTTGGTTATATGTACGTGCGATTGAGCCTAGCCCAAGTAATGAATAACATTGTTTCAACATGATCCTCGAGAAATGCTCGCGAATCAGGGATGTGCGCATGCATGTATAAAGAAGGAGAGTGGGATGCTGGACGGGAGATCCAGATGCGCGCGAACATTACAACTGATCAGTGTAGGAGGAGGCCGACGTCGACCGGATTGGAGCAGGAGAAGGTTGGGGAGGCATTGGATTTGGCCATTTTTTTAGCAATACGATGTGCGATAGGAGCTCTGTCAATTTATCATAGGGAGAACAAAATTATAGAAAGGAGATTACCAGAGGAGCCCCAAGCGCAACTCGATAGACAGTATTGCATTTTGCCTTAGCTGTGCATGTCGAGAAGTGGCACCAGAGGGAAGGTAAAAATACCTATGGGTCCGAGTACCTGCAGGTACCTGACCAGATGGGTCCGGGTTCAATTTTGGACCATGGGTATTTGGCTTCGGGTCTAGGTCCAGGTTTAGGTTCGGGTCTGGGTCTTAAATTGGACCTCCGACCTGGACCTAAAAGGTAGTACTAGATCTCATCGGACTCAGTCCGTGGCGATTGGACCCAGTCCGATAGAGATCCAGTACATGTGTGTTCGGCACTGGACTTCACCGAACTCAGTCCGATGGCGACTAGACCCAGTTTGGTGGAGATTCTCCAGATGTGTGGACTCAGTCTGGTGGAGGCCCGAAACCCTCGCACACACGTGTATTTTCCAAATCTCCTTTTCTCTCGTTTAATCCAAGCCGTCCATCCACCTTCTCTGTCCTTATCTCACCCTCCTGCTCCTCACCCTCTTCTCCATTCTCTCGTTTCCTTTTCGTTCTCCTCTCTAGCCCAAGCCGCCACTGCCTCCTCCTCCTCACCGGCACCGTCGTCTCGGCCCTCTCCGGTGACTTCCTCCACCACAAATTGATCCCTCACCTCCTCCTCCTCCATTCTCTCCACTCAAATCATCCTCAAATCCATCGCTGCCCTTTGGGATTTGCTGCCGTCCTCCTAGTTCCGCAGCCATCCTCCCGGCTGTGCCTCATCTCCACGATCGCCGCATCTCTACCGACGCCGCCACCCTTGTGAACGCCGGCCGTCACTGTCCTCCTAGCTCTAGCTTTTGGGGTTAGATTTCTCTTCTTCATCTCTATGTTGTAAGCTATGCCATGGTTGAGGAATGAGGATGTTCAGAGTTCGGTATTGGACTCCACCAGACTCAGTCCGGTGGAGATTCTCTAGATGTGCTAACTCCACTGGACTCAGTCCGGTAGGTACCGAACTCAGTCCGGTGGAGGCTAGTTTCGGGTCTCGGGTACCCGATCGGGTCTAGGTCTGGGTCAGGGTCAGTGTTTGGACCCATGACCAACTTTGGGTTTGGGTCTAGGTCCATGTATTGGGTCTCGGGTCTAGGTCCACGAAGGCTAGACCTAGATGTACCCGACCCGATTGCCACCTCTTGGCACCACCAATCCATGAAGTTTGTATGTTGGTGTCCGGTGAGAATAGAATTATTAAGGAGGGTGGACCAGATGTTAGAAGTATACGGGCAGTGGAGGCAGAGGTGTAGGATCGTTTCCTAGGCTTGGATGCAGAGGCTGCAAAACGAATGGTGCAACCAATGCTTTTCCTCAAGGACGTTGGTTGTACGGATAGGTTCATGACGTAGCAACCAAGGCAAAGAATTCTTAACACTAGCACAAGGGATGTTGCCCTGTAGTTGAAGGCGATATGCCGATTTGGCCGACTAGGCTCCATTTGCGGCCGCCGTCCAAGAGATATCATCTTCTTTCGAATGGTGAAGGTTGATTTCGTTAATTAGGGACCAAAGCTTGATGTATTCCTGGAGTTGTGTTCCATTTTGGATGTCCCTCGTTGCCTTGATCCAGTTATTGTTTTGCAAAGCTTTGGCGACCGACATATTCTTGCAACTAGCGATGTTAAATGGGCTTGGTGCTATGTTACACGGTTTCTCATTGAAGAGCCATCTGTCTGGCCAGAACTAGCCTTTGTGGTCATGGCCGATGGCGATCACGATTGCCGCTTTGAAAATATTTTTGTCGGCCTGATCATCACATGATGGAGTGGATGTGGCTTGGTTGGGGATTTCCAGCTAGGCCAGAGGCATCATAGGTGCAGAGCCCTCCACAAGGTTTGGAGATCCACGGTGCCTAGACCTCCGAAGGCATTAGGCCTGCAAACTTTTTTCCAATTGACCAGGTGCCAGTGCTCTCCTTTCTCCGATTCCTGACCTTTTCACGAAGAAGATCGATCTCCTCGCACAATCAATCATCCTTAGGGATGTCTAATAGTGGGCCTATTCCTTTACCGTGGCTGGTCCTATTAGTGCAAAAATGAGGTTATGAATAATAAAAATATGGTTGAAAGTAAATATAAGAGAGAAATATAGGGATTGAGAAAATAAGGCAGCGTTACTAGACAAGGAAATAAGACTAGAAAGTGAATAGTGAGTGAATAGTGAAATATGATTAGAAAATAGCATGCTCTTAAGAATCTATTTCTTGATTTCTTGAGAGGGAAGATTATGAGGTAGGTATGGAGGAGAGGACGGAGTTCACTAGAGTCAACCTCCCTGCCTTTGTAAGAAGGCGGCCTTTCCACGCGTGCATGGTGTAGTACGATGTGCATGTCTTCGGTCTTCGCATGAGGATGAGGTCAAGCCTGTGATCTGTTGTAACCATAGGGTTTATTCTTAAGGGTATTATGGGCAAACCTAATTATAAATGCAATATAAAAGAGACACCCTTGTACCAAAACAGATCTAGATGAATAAAATAATACACCGTCTCTTTGTCTCTCTACATACTGGGTTTATTGTCTTTGTGATTGTTTGATTATTTATCCATGAATGAGTAGACGACGTGATTTACAACACGTTATCAGCACGATCATCTCCGGGAGCGGAATTTACGAGCTACCTGCTATCTCGTCGTCTGCACCGACTCTACAATTTCGCATCTACGAGCAATCGAAGGTAACAAATCGATCCCGTAGATCGGTTTAAATTGTATTCTATAAGTAGATGCCTCGTCGTTTTCAATCTACTAATTGAAAAGTGCATCAGCAGTAGTACTAGTCGGTGTACTAGCTTTGCATCTACTATCGCGTTGCCGTTGGCCGCTGCGACGCTCGCGCGCCGCCCGTAGCCGACATCGCCGCCCGTAGCCGGCGTCATCCGCGCCTTGCGCACCCGCCCGCAGCGGCCAGCCAGGCCATGCGCACACGCAGCCGCAGCACGTCGCCCCGCCGCGTGCTCGAAGCTAGCGCCGCTGCCCGCCGCAGCACGTCGTCGCGTCGCCTGCTAGTTGCTGGAGTCGTGCCGCCGCACCATCGCTGCGCGAACCGCGCTGTCGCCGCGCAAACCGCGCCGTCGCACCGTCGCCGCGCGAACCGCGCCGTCGCCAGCCCGAGCTGTAGCCCGCGCCTCCCGTGCCGCGCCGTTGCAGCCTTGCGCCCCGCGCTTCGCCGCGGAACCCGGGCCGCTGCAACCGCCGCCGTCAGCCCGTGGGGCAAGGGCAAACCCGACGTATACGAACCGTATACGCACGTGGCCGGAAAATACATGCAGGAACAGTACCATGCATGGGCTTCCCACGAGTGTAGCAAGCTGCACAAACCAGCAAGCTGCCCTTGGTGGCCCGTGCAGCAAGCAGCTTACCTTTGGTGGCCCAAGAGGCTCACTCACGCGCGGGAGTGCTTATTTACTAAAGAATTAAAAATCTGAAAATCCTCTAATGTTAGGATAAATCTGTTTATTGATTTATCCAGGTTTATTCACTACATTTGCTTTATATTTAGACCTGCAGTTCTTTATTAATAGCAAACCCGTGTGAATTAGATATCTGTCCTATTTGCTTAATAATTCGTCTAAGACCGGTAGTCTCAATTATTAATGCAATTTAGAGAATTCTAGAATATTTTCTTGCAAACCCTCATTGTATATTTCCTGTAGTAAGTATATAGTTGCATGTGTAGGATATGTCTAACCTGAACAAGAGAGATTTTTCCCCTCTCGCTGTCGATGGGAGCAATCATCTGACTTGGACTATGGATCTTCGGATCAACTTGGAAGCCCGCTCCCTTGGTGCCACAATTGTCCCTCCTGTAGAGAGCGCACCGCCAGTCCCTAATCCGGTTACGTACTCAGCCCTGCACTACATGAGGCACCACATACACCCGGACCTGAAGTCCGAGTATATGATGGAGGACAGCCCGCTAGCACTGTGGAACTCTCTGAGAGAGCGCTACAACCAGCATGTGCAGACTCTCCTGCCCGAAGCGCAGAGAGTGTGGGCGGAACTCAGGTTCCAAGACTTTAAGTCTGTGGCTGGGTACAACTCTGCTCTCCATAGGGTCGTTGCCAAACTGAGATTCTGTGAAAACACAGGTCTCAGATGAGGAAAAGATTAACAAGACCCTAAGGACCTTCTACCCTTCTATGATGATACTCCAGCAACAGTATCGTCAGCGTAAGTTCACCCGTCACTCTGAGCTGATGCAAACTCTGCTGGAAGCAGAGAAACATGATGAGATTCTCATGAAGAATCATCACGTTCGCTCTACGGGGTCGAAGGGTGTGCCAGAAGCACACGCCAATGCTCAGGGGTCCTCCGGTAGCCAGGGCCGTAAGCGGGGAAGAGGTGGAAAGGCGTCGTGGCAGAATCAGGGCGGCAAAAAAAGCAAGATAAGGGAAATGCTGGTGGCAAAGGCAAGGAGGTTGTCTAGGAGAAACCTCCCGAGAGCAAGTCGAACCACGCTGGTAAGCCATACTACAGGTGTGGTGGCAAGGGCCACTGGTCACGGACTTGCCGTACCCCAAAACACCTCGTGGAATTGTACCAAAAGTACATGAAGAAGGACAGTGAGAAAGAAAAGCTCAGATCTGAGGTACACGTCACTCAGCTGGAAAATCCTCTAGAAGAGGAGAAGGGTGACAAACAGGAGGTCCCGCCAAGCATGCAGATGAAGGACCCCACCTCTGATGATGAGGACGATCTTTTCGATGAAGAACTAGAGGATTTATATGGAGATATGCTGTAGCCTGTAGCTACATCTGTGTCATGACATTATCTATACTTAGTTTGTGGTTTGCTTATGTTCCTGCAGAACATATTTTATTTATGAACTTGTAATAATTAGTTCTTAGTGTTCTATGTCCGTGATAGCTCCTGAAGAACTTAATAATGTTATGAGTTATTTATTACTGCCTTTGATATTTTGCTATTATACATGCTTATGATACTTGAGAATATATCTTACTTGCGTGTATATAATATATTCATATGACATAGAACCGCGTAGTGGCTAACTGGAGGAGGAACTCTGTCTGGTAGATAGTTGCACAACCAACTCCATGCTAAGGGAGATAAAATACTTCCAAGACCTCCAGAAGAGGGATGGAAATATCCTGACGATTGCCGGTAGCAACGCGCGGATTGTGGGCTCAGGTAGAACCGTGTTAACTCTCTCCATTGGCACAATTATCACCATCGAGGATGCTCTCTTATACCCTGAATCAACCCGCACCTTGCTAAGTTTTAAGGACATCCGCATGAACGGCCTTCATATAGAAACCGATCATGAAGGTGGAACTGAATTCCTCCTGGTAACCTCTAAAAACGGGTGTGAGAAGCAGGTGGTGGAGAAATTCCCCTCTTTTAGATCTGGCCTATACTACACCTACATCAAGCCCTCTCCTCATCTTTCTATGAAGGGTGAAATAACCATCCCGGACCAGTATATAGTCTGGCATGACCGTCTGGGGCATCCGGGCCTGAGTATGATGTAAATAATAGTTAAAAATTCTGTAGGCCATACCCTAAAGGTATCTGATTTTCCAAAGCCTGAAGCTTATGTGCCCTATATGCGCCAAAGGGAAATTAATAATTAGACCCTCTCGTGTTAAAGTCCAAAGTGCTTCTACACGTTGGTCTCACGTATGCCTGCTGTCTACGAGAAACCATGCATTTGCTAAGTTAATTGCCCAAGTAATTAAATTACAGGCCGACTTTCTTAAAGAAAGAATTAGGTCCATTAGGTTGGACAACGCCGCTGAGTTTAGCTCGAGGGCGTTTAATGATTATAGGCCGACTTTCCATGAAGTTTCTCATAATAAGGTTTTTAATGAGGCAATATCACAATGCAGCATGCGTGTGCAGTATACTCTTTTCTTCAATTCTTTTTTCCACTGGGTTTTTGGATGGAGTTTTTAATGAGGCATTGGTATATCGCGGTTTGCCCAAGAGGGAGTGTTGTAACCCTAAGGGTATTATGGACAGATCTAATTATGGAGGCAATATAAAAGAGACACCTCTTGTACCAAAACAGATCTAAATGAATAAAAGAATATACCGCCTCTTTGCCTCTCTGTATACTGTGTTCATTGTCTTTGTGATTGCTTGATTATTTATCCACGAAAGAGTAGACGACTTGATTTACAACATGATGATGCTGCACCGAGAGTAGAAAACTGGATCCACGTCAATGGTGACAGGGCAGCGGGTGCACCAGGATTCTCGGTGGTTCCTGTGCATCCGCTCTTCTTGGGGCACAGAGGTCGCGATGGCGATAGATATATAGACAGCGGCACGAATGGTGTTTGAAACATGACAAATTAAGATAACCCATATATGCTTCCCAAAGTACAATCGTTGGTCAGCGACGGGGAATATTACTAAGAAGGAGGGTGTCTCGTGCATTTGTGTGTCTAGGTTTATATCAAACTTTAACAAAAATTTATATATATAATTATTCATACTTGTACTGATCATGGAAGCTCTAATAGAGTCAACCTTGATCTCATTATAAATTTGTATATATTTTTTTTTTCAAATTTTGTTGTTTAATATAGTTGATATATACTTTATATTATTTTTATTTTTAATATAGTTGATATTAACAACTTTTCTAATCTTGTAGTACTCCCTTCAGTTGTAAAAAACATCACGTTTTAGATATGTCTTAAGTCAAAGTTTTAAAACTTTATCTATGAAAATCTTTTGAACTATTTGGATTATGTACATGAAAATCATACATATGGATTCATATCGAAAAACACTTCCGTAATATCATTTTTTGTGGATTTTATAAATAAATTGCAATAGTAATTAATGCTCAAAATTATATTTTGAAGACCGTGTCAACATCCAAAATGTCAAGTTTTGAAGAATCGGAGGGAGTAGTTGATATGGACTCGTTTTCTATTATTTTTATTCCACATTTTATTTCTTTTATTATTTTATTGTAGTTAATGTGGACTCATTTTCTAATCGTTAGTTTATACATACTCCTTTTCTATTATTTTTATTCCGAATTTAAGTTGCTTCTATTTTATTATTATAGTCGATTTTCTATTTTTTTATTCCAATTTTTTATAATTGGTATGAACTCTTTTTCTGGTCTTGTATTTAACATGTACTTCTTTTCTATTTTTATTATAAATTTAAATTACTTCTATTTTATTATTGTAGTCGATACGGATCCTTTATTTTAATCTAAGTCCTTATAATCTGGTCCTACTATAATCGATAGTATGGATCTTTTCTTTTAATCTAAGCCTTTATGTGGGAATTTCTCCGATTAATGTGGTAACTCCATTGATTCCTGCTTTAATTATATAATAGATTCGATCAGACATAAGGCTTGTCCCATGCCATCGCTTCCTCCTCCGTTTTCCATCCATTTTAAAATACTAGCCGAGAGCCTATACACTATAGTAAATCTATTTTTATTTTGTTGAAACTATAAATTCTAAATTTTCAAAAACAAGATAATATGAGTTTTCCATCATTGCGCATACATGTTGGCAGTCAACCCCGTAAAACCTGAGATCTGTCAAAATTTTAACTAAATCAACATTTCAAAGCAATCGCATAAATTTGTCGGGCGGTATAAAATTTAAGTGAGTTTGTTTATTCCCACCCACCCAGGTTCTATCTCTATGATCGGTACCGCATTCTACATACTTAAGGTTGTGTATATCTCACGACGTAGAGGCCAGAACTATATTCCATTTCAAAAAAAAATGTCGGGCATAAATAACTAACCATTGATTTAACCATGTATGCTTTATGGTTGTTTCTCTAAACCAAATACTTTGGTTTTTCGATGTTGTTTCTTGAATATCTCAGAGCTGCACATTGGGAACCCCAACTTCGGTAAAGCTTCTCCAAGGCATATGCAAATGCAACAGAGGGATCTACTACTACAGAACACCCCTTCACTGTCGGCTCGGAATGGGCTTCATTGCTGGTTCTGACTCCGGTAGTAAATAAGCAGCAGTGATGAGGCACCTTATCGCTGCTGGCTAGAGAACCGATAGTAATAGAGCCATATCACTGCCGGCTCATGGCGTGAGCTGGCACTGCTAGGGCCATATCACTACCGGTTTAAGCCACGAGCCGGCAGCGATTTGGCTCTATCACTACCGGCTCAGACGATGAGCTGGCAGTGTATTTATCACTACTAGCTCATTCCATCAGCCGGCAGCGGTATTGATGTATCCCTACTGGCTCATGCCATCAGCCGGTAGTGATAGAGACATATCATTGCCGGCTGTAGCTGTGAGCTGGCAGTGTTATTTCTATCACTGGCGGCTCGGAAATAGAGTCGGCAGTGATACCACCCAACAAAAAAAATGTATAAATTAATTACCGGTATGCATTTCAAAAGATTCACCATACAAATATCAATATCATCACTAGTACAAATATCAATGTCATCACTGGTACAAAGATTCACCATACAAATATCAATGTCATACACATAAGGCTTAGCACTTCTAGTTATGGGCTACAACCGGCTGGGTGCTACAACCGGCAGTGACATGAGGCTTAGCACTGCGGGTTATGGACTACTACCGACAATGATATATCACTGCTGGCTGGTTGATTGAACCGGTAGTGATAAGCCTTGTTACTGCCAATTCTTAAGGCTTTTGGTTTTTCCTTGCCCGTGGGGACTTAGAAACCGCAGTGATAACTTGTTATTGCCATTTTTGAGCAAACCGGCAGTGACGAGCCGGTACGGAAGGGGTGTTCTGTAATAGTAGGAGAGGGGGAGGGGGTACACGCACCTGCAAAATTTTCAAATTTATATATGTATATTTCTCTAGTATTACATGCCGTCAGTTTAGATTTCCTATACAATTAAAAACGTTACTTTCTCTACCTATGTGGTACCATTGAATGCTACATCAACACTTTATTTTATTTTGGTTCTTAAGAACTTTAATTATTTTTAAATAAAAAAGCAAACATTTTATTCTCCATTTGTTTGTGGCACCATTGAAAATATTACATTGAGTGCATGGTTTCATATGCTTTTTGTAATAATATATAATATATGACTATATGTACATACATATTTATCACTCCATAAAATAAGGTTTTTTCATCACTAAATATGTAAAGTAGATAATTTATTAGAAAGACAGCCTAACTAATTATATAGGAGGTTTAGCAGTAAATTTTGAAACCATGTACCACCAAAGTATTCATGTCTCCCTCCATGGTTGCCCAGTCATTTTCTATGAAGTCTACCCACAGCATATTTGTCCCTACATTTCCATGTTCACCATCGTTGAAGTTAATTAAAAAAGACTTGGTACCTAGAAGAGTTTGGTAAGCTAATTTGGTGTCATTAGAAGAGGGCAAACAAACCAGCATTCTCGGGACCCGGCTCAGTAAAACCGACCCCTCTGTGTTTACAGTACTAGTTCCAAGGATCATATACTAGTACACACAGGTTAAACAGAATTGCCATCAAGCACATACTTTATTAATAAAGAAAATAACTTATAACATACATGGGCTGAATGCCACTTACATTATGAATAAATTAAACATCAGAGTCTGGAAGATAAAAACGCGTGTCGGCTGAAACCCGTCAAACTACCACAGGCATCTGACCAGGGGTACGCCTCTAGTAGCCAAAAAACTCCATCGTCATACTCTGCCTCGTAAACCACTTACTTAGCAGAGTCGTCACCTGCGCACAATCTGACAAACAACTAATGAGTATGGATAAACCATACCCAGCAAGCATGTATATCCTTATGTAATGAAATGCAATGTATCAAAGGAATAGATCCGGTTTATTTGCATAAAGAGCACTTTTAACAATCCTATCAGTTTTAAAGCAATAGTGTAAAACAATTTTAAATTCATTTCTTTACCCATGTTTTCTCAACACTATAATATTATGCCGTCTCAGCATAGACCGAGATGACACTCGCTGTCAACTCTACACGAAACCCTTGCAATACACTCCCTGTAATACATTGCATGGCAATCACTGCCTGGCACTCGCTGCCAGGCAATCCCTGCCCTACCTTTCTACAGTAAAGTTAATTATTAAAAGGTGAGACTAACAAGTGGAGCAGCCTAAGGCCGCTCTTAACCGTGAGCAAAGCTATCATGATAGTTTTAACTCTGCAGAGTGTGTACACTTTACCCATGGGACTCACCCGAGAGTAAGATGAAGCCGCTATCCCCGTTCCATCTAGGGTCAAGAATGCCACACTAAGGATTCGCCCCAAGCCGTCTCGCACTAAGCCAGAGGTTCCCCTCTTATGCCAGGTGAGTATACGGTGGTAGCGAGCCACACTCACACCGCCACGACAATTCAACCCTAGATTTTCCAAGGTAACAACTAAGGTTTTACCATTATTAACACCCATGGCGGTACTGTTTTGCCCAATCAGATCATCGACGAAGTTCGGTCCTTACGTCGACCGAGGTGACATACCACAAACCAACATCCACCAATCAAACCACCACCTCGAATCTACTCACGCCACGTTGATTTTAGTTGAATTAAAGTTTAATCAAAATCACACGATAAAGTGTAGATTCTCTCTACCAAGATTTAAATGATTTTCTATCATAATAATCATCTAGATTTCCCATCGAAGCAAGTAAGCATCTAGGGTGAGTACAAATCAAGGGTAGCTATAACAAGATATAAATTATGCTAGGCGTCAATAGAAAGGTAACACGTGCTAATAAATGATTAACATGTCATTGGCAATAACTAAAATTAAATAAACAAAATTAAATTAAAAATAGCATGCACAGTTAAATTTCAATGAATAGTGAATTTAGAAGAAAAATCGATGGGATCAATATGAATCTAGCTTGCACCTGGGTCCGGGTAGCACGATACTTGATAATCGACAGCCAGCTCCCCTTCGGATTCCTCCGCGATGTCTATACGCAAATCAAGGCACAGACGAATCAACAGCAGGAAATAAAATTCGAAAAATTATGAGATAAATACAGGAGGTAGATTAGGTTAAAAGAAGATCAACAAAATTGGTTTGACGCGGATCGGAGCTACGGTTTAGGAAATACAAAAATGTGAAGGTGCACTGTTCATATACTTTGACTGAGCTTTGACCTGATTGAGGATTAAAGATGCTGCTCGGCTTTGCTTCCTTCACACGCGCGGAGCAGAGAAAAACAAAACGGAGAAAAGAAAAGGGGAAGGAAGAGAGAGAGAGAGTGAGAGAGAAAGAGAGATTGGGAGAGAGAGAGAGGGAGCACGCCGGCAGCGGCTTGGCTGGCGGCGGCGGCTCCGGCGGGAGCTCTAGTGGCGGCGGGTCCAGCGGGAAGGCGGCGACCGACAGCTGGAGGCGGTGGCGGCGCGATCCAGAGGTGGCACCAGCGCGTCCCTCCCGGCTTGAGCCCAGGCGGCGGATGAGCGGCGGCTTCGACACGGCGGCGTGCAGCACGAGAAGGCAGCGCTCGCTCGGCTCCTTTGCGGCGCGAAGCGCGGCGCCCTCCCGGCCAGGCTGTGGCGCTGCAAGGCGGCAGCGGTGGCCTCGCGAGGAGATCTTGTGGCGGCGGCGCTGGCAGCACTGTTAGGGGCGGCGGCGGCGTGCGCGGCTAGGCAACGACTCCGGCGAAAACCACGGCTGCAGCGGCTCACCTCTACGGCGACGGCGGACAGCAGCACCGACGTGCTTCATATTCTCTCGCCTTGCTCTGCAGTGACAGCTAGGGTTTTGGGGATTGGGGTGCTACGGCCGATGGTTTGGCTTTTTATACCGTGTATTAAGTACACGTTGGTTGATATTGGGCTGATGGAAACGGGTAGTGATATGGAAAGAGTTGGTTTGTTAGGAATCCAATTTGATTCGGCTTGGTTTGTAAAGAAAATATATGGTATGTATTTCTGGCATGATTAGCTTATGAATTTGGTATGTATTGATATGGCATGTGGGGGATTTAGGATGTGATTTGGGCTGAATGTTTGGCATGCTTGGATTCTCTCATTTTGGAATGCATGATTTCGGTATGGATTGTATTTATGGTAGGGATAGTTGTGTAGGAGAACGCGGTGCTACGCTAGCCGAAAACAAAATTTTTCTTACCGCGAACACCCAGGCAACATGCGAGTCGGAGATCATGGAGCATTACCCTTGGAGCAAGTTAGCAGCGGAAGTAGAGTGGGTGAAGCCTCCCGCGTCTTGCGCGAAGCATCAGACGTGGTCGAACACGACGTGGTACAACTTCTCCTCGTCACGGATCGCCACACAAAGAACGCCGACGTAGTCGTCTGACAGGTTATGTAGCCGATCGAATCGATCGATGCCGACGCGAGCGACGACGCCTCCACGGTATCCACACGTCCGGGGGGAACACCGCGCGCTGGTGTGCTAGCACCCACGCGCGCGGCTAGGGTTCTTAGGGGCGATGGGACGTGGCGGCGGCTAGGGCTCGTGGTGGGGAGACTAACACACCGCACGCCCCCATGCCTCCTTTATATAGAGCGCACTAACGGGCCTTCTACGATAGAAGCCCATTAGGTCTCGCTCTAATGGATATGGAAGCCCACTAGGTCTCACGCTAATGGATCTTCTACAATAGAAATCCATTAAGACGTCAGAAGATCCAAATCCGTATAAACCCACTAATGGATCCAATCCATCGATATGATCCAACCCGTTAAGTGTGTGACCCATTAGGCTCATGTACAAGTCACCATGTCCCGAGAACCCTTCCTAGACCACAAGTCAATAGCGGTACCTAGCAAAGCACATATTGACCCCGAATGTACACAATGATCGAATCACCAACCTTGATACACTCACATAGGATCCTTTTGCCACACGATATCAGTCAAGCTCAAGGCGAGAGGCGTGCCACCCTTGTGATAGCTCGACAAATTCACTCGTCAATGTAATGGATATAATTCGTGATTAACTCTTTAATCACTTTGGCATGGCCATGCACTTTTCTTATCCATCCACACCGAGGGGCCCAGAGATATCTCTCCCGTTATCAAGGAGGGGCAAATTCCATCTTGATCTCTTACATCTCACGTCATGTTTCATGGCATACCCGTAAGCTACCTTTATAACTTCCCTATTACGGTGAAGCATTTGATAGCCCCAAAGTATACAATTCGCATGCCGAGAATCAATAAGAATCTCGGGTCAAAGGATCGTATAGGTATACCACTCGAGACTATACCCTGATGGCACTTCTAAGATAACAATCTCAGCAGTGTCTCGGAGCGGGTCTATCCAACCCCATGTTCTTTATCATGTGCCCACATTATTGATTTGATATCTCCATATCTATGGTATGTGAAACATTACCATCAATCAATACATGTGCTGGTCAGATCACTATTGTTCCACATAATGATATGTGACCAGGATCGCTTAGAATAATATCTCATAACCAATGTGTTTCACAATTAAGTCATACTCAATGAACAAAGGAGTGACATTTATTCATGGAACTAATAAGTACATGAACATAGACGTATGATACAATCATCTCATATGATCGCCTCTAGGGTATATCACTAACAATCTCCCACTTGCACTAGAGTGCATCATGCAAGTATCTAATACCCATGGTCTTGTGTGTGCCTCATGCTTCGTGCGGAGAGGTTTTGTCGGCGGATCGGCGACATTCAGATCCGTGTGCACTTTGCAAATCTTCACATCTCCTCTATCGATGATCTCTGGATGAGGTGATAACGCTGAGTATGTGTTTGGATTTTGGTGAGACCTAGGCTCCTTCGCTTGTGCAATGGCACCACTATTGTCACAATAGAGGTCCACTGGACAAGATGCACTAGCGACAACTCCCAACTCAGAAACAAATTTTCTGATCCAAATACCTTTTTGCGGCTTCGAAGTCGCAATATACTCAGCCTCCGTCGTGGAATCAGCTACTGTCTCTTGCTTGGAACTTTTCTAGCTCACTGCCCCACCATTGAGACAGAATACAAAACTGGATTGCGATCGTGAATCATCTCTATCGGTTTGGAAGCTAGCATCAGCGTAACCCTTTACGATGAGCTCTTCTTCACCTCCAAACCTGAGAATGATCTTTACAGCCATCCAGTGACTCTTACCTGGATTTGATTGGTATCTGCTCGTAACACTTAGAGCATAAGAAATATCTGGGCGTGTGCACAACATGGCGTACATGATGGATCCAATAGCGGAGGCATATGGAATCCTACTCATTCTATGCAGCTCATCAGGTGTCGAAGCACAGTGAGTCTTGCTAAGACTAACACCATGTGACATTGGCAGGAAACCTTTCTTGGAATTCTGCATTTCGAACCGTTTCAAAACTTTGTCAATGTACGTACTTTGGCTTAATCCGATTAGCCTTCTTGATCTATCTCTATAGATCTTTATGCCCAAAATGTAAGCTGCATCTCCCAAGTTTTTCATCAAGAAACATTTTCTTAGATAAGATTGAACAGCTTCTAACATTGGAATATCATTTCCAATCAATAGAATGTCATCCACATACAAGACCAGAAATACAATTGCGCTCCCACTTGCCTTCTTGTAAATGCAAGGCTCCTCTTCATTTTTGATGAAGCCAAACTCTTTGACCACTTCATCAAAACGAAGATTCCAACTCCGAGATGCCTGCTTCAGTCCATAAATGGACTTCTGAAGCTTGCACACCTTGCCAACATTCTTATGATCGTCAAAACCTTCGGGTTGTGTCATGTACACATCCTCAGGAAAGCTGTTTTGACATCCATTTGACGTATCTCATAGTCGTGAAATGCGGCAATCGCTAACATGATCCGGATAGTCTTCGGCATGGCTACAGGCGAATAAGTTTCATCATAGTCGACACCATGAATTTGCTTATAGCCTTTTGCCACCAACCGTGCCTTATAGATGTGAACGTTTCCATCAAGATCTATCTTTTTTAAAGACCCATTTGCACTCAATGGTTTTCACACCATCAGTGCGATCAACCAAGTCCCAAACTTGATTATCATGCATGGACTTTATTTCGGATCTCATGGCCTCTAGCCATTTCTCGAGTCTGGTCCCACCATTGCTTCCGCATAGTCCTTGGGCTCATCATTGTCCAACAATAAAATCTCGCGTTGCTCGTGAGCGAGGAACATATACCTCTCGGGAGCGGATTGCCCTCATAGACCTTCGTGGGGCTGGTGCTTCTTCCATAGGTTCTGCAACGCTTTGCATCTCCTCATGAGGATCAAGAGGAGCTGAAACATTTTCAGATGTTTCCGAATTTCTTCGAGCTGCACCTTGCTCCCAATCGGCTCTTTTGAAAACTCCTTTTCCAAAAGACACCATTCCAAGCGACAAACACTTTGCCCTCCTCCGGTTATAAAAGTAATACCCTACAGATCTCGGGTACCCACAAAGAAGCACTTGACCGATTTGGCGTGGAGCTTATCGACATCGAATGTTTAACATAAGCCTCACAGCCCCAAATCTTTAGATAAGACAAATAGGACGCTTCCTTTCCACATCTCATATGGTGTCTTATTTACGGATTTTGATGGAACCCTATTTAAGGTGAACGCAGCAGAAGATATCTAGAGCAAGTCCCCAAAGAGATAACGGAAGATCGTTTGACTCATCATAGATCGAACCATGTCCAACAAAGTCCGATTCCTCCGCTCGACACGCCATTCAATTGAGGCGTCCTGGCGGAGTCAATTGTGAAACAATTCCACAACTCCTAAGATGATCATTAAACTCATGACTCAAATATTCACCGCACGATCGATCGTAGAAATTTGATTGTCTTGCCCAAATGATTTTGTACTTCATTCGAAACTCCTTGAACTTTTCAAAAGATTCAGACTTATGTTTCATCAAATAGATATAGCCATATCTACTAAAGTCATCAGTAAAAGTGATGAAGTACTGAAATCCACCTCTGGCCACAACGCTCATTGGTCCACATACATCCGTATGTACTAGGGCCAACAATTCACTAGCCCTCTCACTTGAACCAAAGGAATGGCGTCTTAGTCATCTTGCCAAGTAAACAAGATTCGCATGTGTCAAATGATTCAAATCAAATGAATCAAGAAGACCATCTCTATGGAGCTCTCTTGCGCGCTTTCTCATTTATGTGGCCTAGCGACAATGCCATAAATAAGTGCGATTAAAATAATTTGTTTTGAGCCTTTTGCATTAACATTATAGACAAATTTATCTTCAAGATCTAGCACATATAGCCCATTCAATAATGGACAATGACCATAGAGCATACCATTGAAATAAATTGAACAACGTTTGTTCTTTATTACAAATTCAAAACCATCTTCTTCCAAACATGAAGAAGAGATAATGTTTCTGCTCAAAGCTGGAATGTAATAACAATTATTTAATTCCAAAACTAATCCTGAAGGTAACGATAAGGGATAAACGCCAACGGCCACTGCAGCAACCTTTGCGCCATTGCCGACGCGAACTTCCACCTCACCACTTGCACAACTTCTAGTCCTTCTTAGTCCCTGCAACGATTTGCAAGTGTGAATCATCGATCCGGTATCAAATACCCATGACTCGTTAGGACAAGTAGCAAGATTAATTTATATAACATTAATACCTCAAGTGGAAACCAAAGTTCCATTCTTTTTATCCTCCAGATATTTCTTGCAGTTCCTACGCCAATGACCAGGCTTATGGCAGTAGTGACACTCATCGGAAGCAGTAGGACCACCCTTGGTCTTACCATCACGCTTAGGTTTCGGGTTTGAGATCAAATCCTTACCCTTGCCTTTTGCCCCACGCTTCCTTTTCTTACCACCATCCTTTTGGACCATCTTCACATGATTATTGCTTTTCTTGATGCTTTCCTCTGCTGTCTTAAGCATCCCATGCAGTTCAGACATGTTTTTCTCCATGCCATTCATATGAAAGTTCATAATGAAAGGCTCGAAGCTTGCAGGAAGCGACTGGAGAATCACATCAGTGGCCAACTCTTGGCTTAAGGGGGAATCCAGTTTCTCCAAGTTCTCAATGTAACCAATCATCTTGATCACATGAGGACTCACCGGACTACCTTCAGCTAGCTTGCACGCAAACAGAGCTTTTGAGATCGAGTATCTCTCAGCCCTAGCTTGGTTCTCAAACATGCTACGAAGGCCTGTGATCATAGCATAGCCATTCGTGTTCTCATATTGCTTCTGAAGCTCAGAGTTTATTGTAGCAAGCATGAGACAGCCAACATCAACCTCATCATTGACTGTGCTTCTCATAGGCACGTCGGTCAGCAGCAGTAGCATCATTAGCTAGTTCCTCAGGATATGGCTCTTCAATGACATATTCCTTTTTCTCTTGCTTGAGAACAATTCTCAAGTTACGATACCAGTCAATGAAATTCGTTCCAGAGAGCTTCTCTCTCTCCAGAATCGATCGCAAGTTAAAACCAGAATTATTGATGATAGGTGCCATCTACAACAGTAATAAAAGCAAAGTCTTAGCACAATGTTCATGTTAATCTTCCATTAAACAGTTTTAATAAAAGATGCTCCCACTAAAATCGCTTTCCCTCTAGTGCATTTTAGTAGGACAAGATCCATAGTCAATCAAAGATCTAGTGCGCGGAGGCGACTCCTAGGACTAAGTGACATAGGTAGGCAATCCCTTGCCAATCACATCGTATGTGATTCTTGTTCGTTGGGTGGCATCCAATGCCCCGGCTCCCAACACCGATGCCCCAAGGCCCAAAACCATTTTGATTGCCTCGATAAGTAAACCAATACTATGCGTGTGAAGTCCGACTTCACCCCAATGGTCAAGGAAATTAATGGCACCTCGTCAGTATGCTGAAACCGCCAATTAACGTACAAGACCTTATGGGTGCAGCTATTGGAAGGGCATCAAACTCTTAATTTTTCGAGGAAACTATTCTATCATATTAAAATCATATCCACCAAATACGAAAAATGAAGGAATAGCATGACAATCAAATCATCCGATTAGAGCATCGTAAGCCTCATGCCTCGATGCCTCCGAATTCTCCAATTCCATAATTGGCGATCGACCGATGGACGGCACGATAATGCTGATGGCAGCGGGCCGACGGTGAGTAGTGTTAATGCCGTAATGCGGCCGCCACCAGGGGAACTAATCTTTTAAAGGGGTATCGACTAGCAGGCCCGAGTTAGTAGGACGTGTGAGGCCCCCGAAGAGTTAAGGTAGCGCCGCGGCAGGATCATCGCGGAAGTCGAGATGGCACATAGCACGGAAGGAAGTTGATACGTATGGACCAGACCAATACCAACCAGTTCTAGACTCCGCGATGCGATCTTGTAAAGCACAGCACAATGTGCACCAACTTCTCGATATCATCGACTCTCGCAACACAATTCGAACTCCATATCAACAAAGATCCAAGCGGACTGATTCGATATCATAGTCCGGAGTAGGCGCAAGTTATACTAACCCCGGCGACACATCGCTCTGCAGTGTCCAAGCTCGGTGGCAAGTGGGTGATCAAGATCGCCATCCCATGGTCTGGTGCCATCGGGACGGCAACCGTGGTGAACGGCGAAGCCTACGAACGACCGGAGCCTCAACATGCGGAGACGAGTCACGCACATGCCAGTCGAGGCCTCCGTACCTGCGAGATCAGTCATGTTATCGAATGGCGTCGCATCTCGGTACAATGTAGCTGTAGTATCCTGCGAATCCCAGAAGCTTAGCGTCGATGCGGTAACAAATCGCTGTCCCTAAAGTAGCACCCGCACCACCTAAAATTCAATGCGTTCTTAGTTCGTCGGCATGGACTAAACCACGCCATTATATAAGCGCGCTAGGCTTTCACTATTTAAGAAGCCCATTAGGTTCTCTAATGGATATGGAAGCCCAAGGTCTCACTAATGGATCTTCTACAATAGAAACCATTAGGCGTCGAAGAAGATCGTCGATCAAATCGTCCGTAAACCCACTAATGGATCCAATCCGCGCCGGAGATATGATCAACCTTGTGTGACCCATTAGGCTATGTATGAAGCCGCCCGGCCTCGAGAACCCTTCCTAGACCACAAGTCAATAGCGTCTAATTAGCACATATTGTCCCCTCAATGTACACAATGATCGATCATGAATCTTGATACACTCATAGGATGATATCCGAGCACACGAAGAGCGAGAGATGCGTGCCCTGATAGCTCGACAAATTCACTCCGCCAATGTAATGTAATGGATATAATTCGTAATGATTAACTCTTTAATCACTTTAACCATGCACTTTTCTTATCCATCCACACACGGTAGATATCTCTGTATCAGGATGAGGGCAAATTCCATTTGATCTCTTACATCTCCGTCATGTTTCATGGCATACCTTCGTAACTATACTTCCCTATATGAAGCATTTGATAGCCCCAAAGTATACATAACAGATCTTTGCCGAATCAATAAGAATCGTGTCAAAGGATAAATATAGGTATACCACCGAGACTATATTGGATGGCACTTCTAAGATAACAATCTTTGTCTTCTCGGCGTGTCTCGGAAAGAGTCTATCCAACCCCATGTTCTTTATTGTACACTTATTGATTTGATATTCCATATCCATATCTATCTATGTAAACATTACCATCAATCAATACATGTGTACCAGATCTATTGTTCCACATAATGATATGTGAAAGATGGTTTAGAATAATATCTCATAACCAATGTGTTTCACAATTAAGTCATACTCAATGAACAAAGTGACATTTATTCATGGAACTAATAAGTACATGAACATAGACGTATGATACAATCATCTCATATGATGCGCTCTAGGGCATATCTCTCTCCTTGCACTAGAGTGCATCATGCAATATCTAATACCCATGGCTTTGTGGCTCCATCTGGGAGAGGCGCTCTCGTCGGATGCAAAATCTTCATATTCTCCGCAGCATGATCTCTCGGATGATCCTGTGATGACGCTGATATGTGTTTGGATTTTTCGTGAGACCTAGGCCTTTCCGTTCAGTGCAATGGCACCACTATTGTCACAATAGAGGTCACGGACAAGATGCACTAGCCAACTCAACTCCGAAAACAAATTTTGATCCTGATCCAAATATGTTTGCGGCTGCGCCGTGAAGCTGCGATGAAGGCTCACTCATTCGGCGTTCAGTCACAAATTGCGCCAGGAATCCCATCGCTTGAATCACACTGCTAGCTCATCGCCACATGGACGGTATATCGATTTTAATACAAAACCGATATTCTCACGGTGCGCAAGAATTCTTCTTGACACCACTGAGAATGATCTTTTACCCATCAAAGGACTGACTTTGATTGGTATTCAGTAACTTAGAGCATAAGAATATCATAACAACATGATGCGTATGATGGATCATAGGCATATGGAATCCTACTCATTCTATGCTATGCACCAGACGGACCATGATCCGGCGGCCGAGTCTTGCTAAGACTAACACCATGTGACATTAGAAACCTTTCTTGAATACATGC
Organism: Olyra latifolia; assembly: GCA_036346145.1. NCBI lineage: Eukaryota > Viridiplantae > Streptophyta > Magnoliopsida > Poales > Poaceae > Olyra > Olyra latifolia. Next base: position 17,976,728 of record CM070527.1, on the reverse strand, counting down.
AGATTCAACCGCTTCAAAACTTTGTCAATATGCGTGCATTCTTGGTACTTTGGCCGATTAGCCTTCTTGATCTATCTCTATAGATCTTTATGCTAAAATGGATCTCCCAATTTTTCATCAACATTTTTTAGATAAGATTGATGCTTCTAACATTGGAATATCATTTCCAATCAATAGAATGTCATCCACATACAAGACCCGAAATAACAATTGCTCCTTGCCTTTTGTAAGGCTCTTCATTTTTGATGAAGCCAAACTCTTTTGACCACTTCATCAGAAGATTCCAACCAAGATGCCGCACTCGGAGTATAAATGGACTTGATTACTTGCCAACATTCTTATGATCGCCAAACCCTTCGTCGTCATGTACACATCTCCTCAGAAAAATAAAGTCGTTTGACATCCATTGATCTCATGAAATGGTGTCGTGTACGCATCATGATAGTCCTTGATCATGGCTTACGGCTACAAAGTGGCGTATAAGTTTCATCATAGTCGACACCATGAATTTGCTTATAGCCTTTTGCCTGCCACCAACCGCCACCAACCGCAACAGTGCCTTATAGATGTGAACTTCCATCACATTCTCATTTTTTAAAGACCCATTTGCACTCAATGGTTTTCACCATCAGTCGCGGATCAACCAAGTCCCAAACTTGATTATCATGCATGGACTTTCGATCTCATGGCCTCTAGCCATTTCTCGGTCCTGTCCCACCATTTTCATAGTCCTTGGGCTCATCATTGTCCAACAATAATCAAGGTTCTAGTTCCGTTCTAAGAATACTACGGGGCTCGGGGATTGCCCTCATAGACCTTTATGTTGGTGCTTCTTCATAGGTTACTACGCAGCCATTTCATGAGGATCGGAGGAGCCAAGGACATTTATGTTTCTAATTTCAGTGAGCAGCGCTTGCTCGCTCTTTTGAAAAACTCCTTTCCAGAACCATTCCCAAGCGATTCCAAAACACTTTGCTCCCCCTTGTTATAAAAAATAACACTTACACTTCGTGAGAAGCACTTGACGATACGGAGAGCTATCTCCGACATCTAATGTTTAATAAGCTCCCCCAAATCTCTTAGATAAGACAAATAGGGCGCTTCATCCACATCTCATATGGTGTCTTTATATTACGTTTGATGGAACCCTATTTAAGGTGAACGCAGGTGATGGTGCAGCATGGTAGCGGTATCAGAGCAAGTCCCCAAAGAGATAACTAACGAAGAAGTTTGACTCATCATAGATCGAACCATGTCCAACAAAGTCCGATTCCTTCGAGTACCGCGCCATTCAATTAGGCGTCCTGGGTCCATGCCGAGCAATTGTGAAACAATTCCACAACCCTAAGATGATCATTAAACTCATGACTCAAATCACCGACCCGCACAGCATGTCGTGAGAAATTTGATTGTCTTGCCCAAATGATTTTGTACATTCATTCAACTCCTTGAACTTTTCAAAAGATTCGACTTATGTTTCATCAAATAGATATAGCCATATCTACTAAAGTCATCAATCGAAGTGATGAATGAGTCCCACTACTACTCCATTGGTCCACATCCGTATGTACTAGGGCCAATTCACTAACCCACGAACATGCTTAGTCATCTTGCAAGTAAACAGTAAACATTAAAATCAATCAAATTGTATGAAATTCAAAAGACCTCAAATGGAGCTCAGATCCTCTCTTCTTTTCTCATTGTGGCCTGCCTAAGCAATGCCATAAAGTGATTAAAATAAAATTGTTTTGCCTTTTTATTAACATTATATTAACATTATGAACAAATTTATCTTCAAGATCTAGCACTTTATAGCCCATTCAATAATGGACAATGACCATAGAGCATACCATTGAAATAAATTGAACACGCTTGTTCTTTACGTTAAACCATCTTCTTCCAAACATGAAGAAGAGATAATTGTTCTACTTCGCCGTAATAACAATTATTTAATTCCAAACTAATCTCACGAAGGTAGGTAACGATAACGACGATAAGGGATAAGGATGCATATGCTGCACCCTTCTTACAAGCAACCTTTTGCCGCGATTGCCGGTCGACGCCAATGAACTTCACCTACTTTGCTTGCAACTTCTAGTCCACGCAGCGGATTTGCAAAGTGTGAATCATCGATCGTCCCGGATCCCATCAAATACCCTTGACTCGTTAGGACAAGTAGCAAGATTAATTTATATAACATTAATAACCTCAAGTGAAACCAAAGTTCCATTCTTTTATCCTCCCGAATATTTTCTTCGCCTCGCCGGTGCTTATAAGAGTGACACTCTATGAGGAGGGACCACCCTTGGTCTTACCATCACGCGCTAGGTTTAGGGTTTGAGATCACATCCTTACCATCCTTTTTCCGCCCCTTGCTCCTTTTTTCTTACCACCATCCTTTTGGACCATCATCACATGATTATTGCTTTTCTTGATGCCTCTCCTCCATCCGTCTTAAGCATCCCATCTGCAGTCGTATATGTTTTCTCCATGCCATTCATATGAAAGTTCATAATGAAGGCTGAAGGAAGCTCGCGCGGTTGGCCCACGAGACAGCCAACTTAGAGATCACTCTACTCGAATCTTAGCTTCCAGTTCTCAACGTAACCAATCATCTTGATCACATGAGGACTCATTGCTATTCTTCCAATTGCCTTTGGCTGACGCAGACATAAGCTTTTGAGATCGGTCGACAAACACAATGGACCGTGATCTTTGTCTCTCGTGTGTTCTGTATACGGGTGATTGTCAAGTAGAGCCGCCAGCACAACAACCTGGGTATCGTTAGGCTATCGGCTTCATGACAGTCTTCATCGCCACAAAGAAACGTAGCTCCTGGCTCTTAGCTATCTTCTGCGAGAGCTTTGATATTGTTATTCGTATAGCGATAGCCATCTCAATTCGCTAAAACCGAGCAGGAATGCTAATCAGAATTAAACATTGTAAAACGGAAGGTAGCGGTGACACGGTGTAATAATGTAATGACGATTGCGGTAATACTTTGCTAGCAATGTCTACTTCCACAAACCAAAGAAGTAAATGCCCCACCATGCTCCTAAGATTTTCCCTTTCCCCTCATCAAGGACAGATCCATAGTCAATCAAGTCCATGGCTTAGCATGGTGCGCAAAGATCCAGTAAACACATCGCCAAAGTCATGTGATTCCCGTATGTACAATTCTGCATCCAATGCCGATCCGTCAGATCGAGAAGGCCCAAAACCATTTTGATAGACTCGATAAGTAAACCAATACTACGTGTGTAGAAGTCCGACTTCACCGATGTAGTCAAGAAATTATACATGTAGACTATCTAAACCCGTTAACGCATAAGACCTATGCTGAAGCGGCATCAAACCTTAATTTTTTGAAACTATTCTATCATATAAAATCATATATACCCGAAAATGAAGGAATAGCATAGCCGGGAACGAATCATCACAAACAATCATTGACTTGACTCAGAAATAGTGGCCCGTTAAGGTCCATCCAGGCACGCAGTCACCATAGAAGAAGCTATGATAATACACCAAGTTACACATGATAGCTAGTGACATATTACATGAGGATATGAAGCAACATCATATTAATAACATGGTAGCCAGCCGCAAGTTCGCCACCAAACCCAATTCGCATTGATTACACCACCGCTAAAAATTACATTAATGCATCATACACACACACCAACGGGAGCCATACCATTCACACATTCCAAAAACAGTAAGCGGGTCGTCATATCGTGACTATCACGGTGAACAAGTTTATTTAAGGCGCACTACGTTAGCGGGCGGGGTATGGAAGGCGGCGCGCTAAATGCGACCAGCGAAAAACTTTAAAAAATCTGAGCGCCCGTGGCGGAACGGGAGCGCGTACCGAGAAAAGCGTACGTCACTAACATCTACCATACGATTTCATCGATTACTGAGATACCGCGATCAGATGCCTCAATAAGATCATTGAGGCGATCGATCTGGATCTGATGGCATCCTCGATTGGCGCTGTTGTGCAGCGGGCTAGGGCGATCGGCGGGCTCCAGCATTGGGTAGGGTACCAAATTTAGCAGGGGATGCGACGACCCGAAGCACTAACTAATAAGGTGAGCCATCACTACATCGCGGGCGAGAAGGTTCGAGAAGGCAGCGAAGGTTGCTCGATCACTCAGATCGCTACACTGGCACATGCACACACGGTCCGGAGGTTAACCACATGCAAGTACAATACATCCGATCTTAAAGCACGAACTAGATAGATATCTTTTGGCCTTGTAGCGAATACGCAACTCGTACCTCATGGTACACTCATGACCCTTACAACCTTGCATGCTCAATGACATATCGCGCAGTGATAGAATCTCGCAATGCGCGGATCTTGTATAAGGAGGAACAATTTTCGCTACAGCAAAGCTTTGTGTCGAATCGGCGAAGTACCGCAGGAGAATTCGTACGCTCATCACCGATATCTTCATGCACTGCCGTGGGTGCATGGCCAACAAATCGCCATGGAGCGGGCGTGGCCGCCTTGGCAATGCGTTAGACTTCTCCTGCCCCGTGCTGCGTCGCTGACGAACGGCAATCGTCAATCGTGGCAAAGCGGCGTTACAAGTGTGCCACGCGACTGCGTGTTATGAAGAACAGGGATCAGAGATATTAGAGCGTTCTTCATGCGCTAATGTGTTGGGAATCCGGATAACTAGCACCCACGCCTGCGTTCTAGTTAGCTGCTCACAGTTGCTCTAGGACTAACCGACGCGCGCCACTAGGGTACCTCGCTAGGGCCTCACATCGACCGTCCTCTTATACTCTGCGCCCGCCTTTATATAGAGATAAAATACTGGGTCCAAATGGATATAGAAGCCCACTGGATCTCCGCGCACGATCTTTACATAGAAATCCATTAAGGCGTCGACTGTTAAATCATAAATCCAATCCGGCCGGATATGATCAACCCATGTGACCCATTAGGCTGTGTAACAAGGTCGTCCGGTCGGACCCTTCTAGACCACAGAGTCAAGCGTACCTAGCAGCTTTGACACCACACATATTGTGTCTGTACAGTGATCACATGGACTCATCATCTCACATTTGCCACACACAGATGACTACAAGAGCTCAGGCTGGCGTCACAATTTGCGGGATAGCTTTCGTGAACTGTCGATATAATTATTGTAATTTCAGCATACTTTAACTCTTTATCCATCACCCCAGATATCTGCAAGGAGCAAATTCCATCTTGATCTTACATCTCCGCCATGTTTCATGCTAACCTTTATAACTTCCTTGAAGCATTTGATAGCCCCAAAGTATCATACAGAATCAATAAGAATTCGGGTCAAAGGATCGTCGTATAGGTATACCACTAAGACTATAAACTGGCACTAAGATACAATCTGAAGTTGTCCGGTGTTGGGCGAGTCATCCAACCCATGTTCTTTATCATGTGCCCACATTATTGATTTGATATCTCCATATCTATGGTATGTGAAACATTACCATCAATCAATACATGTGTGTGAGATCACTATTGTTCCACATATAATGATATGTGACCAGTGGAAGAATAATATCTCATAACCAATGTGTTTCAATTAAGTCATACTCAATGAACAAAGGAGTGACATTTATTCATGGAACTAATAAGTACATGAACATAGGACGATGATACAATCATCTCATATGACCTTCTAGGCATAACTATTCCCTTGCGAGTGCATCATGCAAGTATCTATGGGTTGTTGCCATGCTTGCATGCTGGTGGTGTTTTTCATCAATTGATAGGTTTTGTGTCCAATGTGATCCGTCTTTAGATCGGGCATGATCTCATCATCTGTCGCAGGAGATGAGTACTTAACATGAGACTAGGCACGCATCGCTCCTTAAGCAGACCTAACTACGCAATGGATCCACGACAAGAGCCTCTTCGTAATGCCTCAACTCAAATTTTAGACGCCATTTTCTCTCGACTGTCGACCTGACAGTACTCCAAAACTCTTCACCGTGCTGAGATCGTATGAACTCACTTTTAGCTATTGTACAAAACGGAGACATTGAAGATGGAAGCTCCAGCCTAAGTATTATAGCGGGTTTTCGTACGAGCATACGAATACGAGCTGAGCCTCTACGTACAACGCCGGCAAAACTTTATTTCTCGATTTAGAGTAACTGTAAGCCATCTGAAATATCCATGTGAACAGTGCGCATGGCGTACATCCATGGATATAATGGCATATGGAATACATACATTCTATGCATCGATGCCTCATCGGTGTCGGTGTGAGCAATGAGTCTTGCTAAGACTAACACCATGTGACATTATTGGCAAGAACCTGAACATTCTCTCCCGAATTGCTTTCAAAACTTTCAATGTCTTTGGCTTAATCCGATTAGCCTTCTTGATCTATCCTATAGATCTTTTATAATATGTAAGTAGTGATTAATGCGCGCAAGTTTTTCATCAAAGAAACATTTTCTTAGATAAGATTGAAATACACACTAACATTGGAATATCATTTCCAATCAATAGAATGTCATCCACATACAACAGAAAATAGACATTTTCACTTATGTATTGCAGTTCTTCTTCATTTTTGTGAAACTCTTTGACCACTTCATCAAAACGAAGATTCCAACGAGATACCGCTTCAGATTCAATGCCCTTATGCACCGTCCACATCTCTTATGCGCATGCACAAATCGTCAAAACTTCTCCTCATGTCTCCTCTCAGGTTTCCATTTAGAAAAAGCCGTCTTTGACATCCATTTGATCATAGTTAAGGAAATAATGCAAGGTCCTTCATGATCTGATAGTCTTATTGGCTCGGGCTTACAAATGGTAACAGCGTTTCATCATAGCTCCACACCATGAATTTGCTTATAGCCTTTTGCCTTTGTTTAGCCTAGTTGCCTTATAGATGTGAAGCGTTTCCATCCGAGGCTTCTTTCTTAAAAGACCCATTTGCACTCAATGGTTTTCACATCATCAAAGCATCAACAAGTCCCAAACTTGATTATCATGCATGGACTTTATTTTCGATCTCATGGCCTCTAGCCATTTCTCGTCGTCCCCATTGCCGCGCAGTCCTTGGGCTCATCATTGTCCAACAATAAAATCTGTTCCTCAGGAACATACTCTAGGGCGGATTGCCCCTCATAGACATAGTAGTGGGCTTGCAGGATTTACGAGCGAGGATCATTAGGATCAAGGGTAGGGCCCAATCGAATGATTTCTGGCTTTCCACGAAGCTTGCGTTTGCTTCCTGGAAAAACCATTATTCATTCCACCATTCCAATTCGCGATAAACATTCCGGCGATGCAAGCATGCACTTTGCGGTAATGCTATAAAAGTAATATGCATCGGCCCCAATCTGCTAATCCCCACAAAGAAGACTTGATTTCGTGGAGCTTATCTCACATCGTAATGTTTAACATAAGCCTCCGCCGCACCACTGACCCAAAATCTTTAGATAAGACAAATAAAGCGTTTCCGTTTTCCACATCTCATATGGTGTCTTATTTCTCGGATTTGATGGAACCCTATTTAAGGTGAGCCTGAGCATGCAGACGACAAGTCCCCAAGAGATAAGACATTTGACTCATCATAGATCAACCATGTCCAACAAAGTCCGATTCTCGCTCGGATTCACGCACACGCCATTCAATTAGCCCCTCCTGGAGTCAAGTGAAAACAATTCCACAACTCCTAAGATGATCATTAAACTCATGACTCAAATATTCTCGGATCGTGTATCAGAAATTTGATTGTCTTGCCCAAATGATTTTGTACTTCATTCTCAAAACTCCTGAACTTTTCAAATTATCATGTTTCATCAAATAGATATAGCCATATCTACTAAAGTCATCAAGAAAAGTGATGAAGTAGCTTGAAAATCCACTTCACACACTATTGGTCCTACACGTATCCATGTACTAGCCTACTAGCATGAAACAGAATGGCGCCTTAGTCATCTTGCCAAGTAAACAAGATTCTACGCGTGTCAAATGATTAAATCAAATGAATCAAGAAGACCATCTCTATGGAGCTCAGCTCGCTCAGACGCTCGACTTTCATTTATGTGGCCTAAGCGACAATGCCATAAATAAGTGTGTATTAAAATAATTTGTTTTGAGCCTTTTGCATTAACATTATAGACAAATTTATCTTCAAGATCTAGCACATATAGCCCATTCAATAATGGACAATGACCATAGAGCATACCATTGAAATAAATTGAACAACGCTTTTCTTTTATTACAAATTAAACCATCTTCTTCCAAACATGAAGAGAATATGTCAGTCCCAGCCGAATGTAATAACAATTATTTAATTCCAAAACTAATCACAAGGTAACGATAGGAGAATAAGCAACCGGACCGCTTTAGACTCAAGAACCTTGACTTCTTTGCTCCCTATTCCACTTCCACCCACCTCTACCTCACAACAACTGAGTCTTCTTAGTCCTCCACGAACCCGGTACGATTTGGTGTGAATCATCGATTATCAAATACCCATGACTCGTTAGGACAAGTAGCAAAGATTAATTTATATAACATTAATGGAAACCAAAGTTCCATTCTTTTTATCCTCCGATATTGCGGTCCTGCTGACCAAAGTCCTACGCCCGGTAAGACATCGATGAGACCACCTTGGTCTTACCATCACAGGCTTAGGTTTGAGATCACACCTTGCCTGCCTTTTCTTTTTTCTTACCACCATCCTTTGGACCATCATCACATGATTATTGCTTTTCTTGATGCCCCTGTGCCTAATTGCCTTCCCATGCGGATTCGATGGACAGTTCTCTCCATGCCATTCATATGAAAGTTCATAATGTTTAACAAATCTTGCGCGAGAATCACACGATTCTAACTTGGCTTGGCAGGGGGAATCCGGTCCAAGTTCTCAATGTAACCAATCATCTTGATCACATGAGGACTCACCGACTACCCAGCTTCACTAGCCGCCACTTTTGAGATCGGAAGTAGTATTTTCGGCTAGCGGTTCTCAAACATGCATTCATTGATCATCATAGCATAGCCATTCGTGTTCTCATCGTGTTCTATTATCGATAATTGCCGAGAAGCTTTATTGTAGCAATGGTATGCAGACAACAACATTCAATCTGTGCGTGCGCTCTAGGCGTGCGCGTCGCAGCCAGATCATTAGCTAGTTCCTCGTCAGATATGGCTCTTCAATGACATATTCTTTCTTTGCTAGCGAGAACAATTCTCATTTCGAGATCAAACTATGAAAATGCTGATGCTCCGTTCGACTTTCGGAAATCGTCTCAGTACGTCTACTGGTCAAAGTCTAGCAATGTTCATCTTCCTACTTGCCATCACGAAATGCTCCCACTAACTATCGCCTCTCCATAGGACAAGATTCTAAGTCCATCAGAAGAGGATCTAAAGTCATAGTCGCCTCGAGGCTAGTGACATAGGTAGGACAAGCATAGATCCCTTGCCTAGTGCGCGAATAGCTCTGCGTCTTGCGCGAGGAACTATAGTTCGCTGGTGGCATCCAATGCCCCGGCAACACATACATATAGGCCCAAAACCATTTGGATTCGATAAGTAAACCATATACTATACGTAGAAGTCCGACCCCAATGTCAAGAAATTAATGGCACTGCTATATGCGAAATGCCATTAACATCGTAGACCTTATGCAGCAGCTATGCGGAAGGGCATCAAACTTTAATTTTTTCGAGAAACTATTCTATCATATTAAAATCATATAACCGAAAATGAAGGAATAGCATGGAGGAAATCATCACAACACTCATATTGACTTGTCAGAAAGTATGGCGCTCAAAGATCGTATGTCTCCGCGTGTCCCACATGTCCCCATGATCCATGATAATAATACGTTACACATGATAGCTAGTGACATATTACATGAGGATATGAAGCATCACAACGCGGCCGCCATATATGGCGCCCGACGACCGAGCGCAAAGCGCACAGTGACCTACTAGAAAATTACATTAATGCATCACATAGCCATACCATTCATTCATTCGCATTTCGCAAAACAAGCGCGCTGATTCTACCGCTAAATCAAGTTTTATTTAAGGCCTATCCGCTTACTGAAAGCAGTTCAGAAAGCGTAGAGACATGGCGCTATAAATTCAATCGATTGATCAAATCATCGCCATCATCGAGCCTCAATTCCCCATAAGATCATTGAGAGCGATCCATAACGTCTCCTGATCTCCGTTGTCATCTATTACTCGATGTGTATAGGAGTTACAGCCTCAGACTACCTGCAGCGAGAAGAATGCACATTCAATCGAGGCCATCAACTCGCCATCAAATCGCGAGGGCCCTCTCGCGAGGTTGGCTCCGTCCGATATTAGAGAGATCGGAAGTCGGAGATGGACCCGGCAAGATATATATGTACGATCTAGATACCGCCATTAACTAATCCTGGCCTTGTGCACCAGTACCAGCAATGCACCACGTCGACTCTAGACCTATACCAATTGATCATCAACCGACCAACTCAACAAAGATATCAACATACAATCAGAGAGGACTGATGACAATGCTCGATATCGCTACGCACGAATCAGCAAATCAGCACGGTGTCAAAATTTTATAACAACCTGTGCGACACCGACGCAACATGCAACATGCGAGATCATGGAGCGTTACCCTTGATAAGCATGCACGGTGCGTAGCGGTCGATTTCGAAGCTCCTGCCTAAAAGAACTTTAGCATGCAAGTCACACACCGGACGACGTAATCTCGCACCATGCCTAAATGAATCGCCGCCACAGAACGACGTCCGCAACATAAAGTCGCGTCTGCTCTTTAATGTATCGTCGGCAGCCCGTCGGCAGAAAGCTTACAGACGCTCCACACAGATCCGTGTCATGTAACATGTCTTGAACACATATGTGGAGGCTTATGCCCTTAACACCGGCGAGGGTTCTAGAAGCTGTTCGCTAAGGGCCGCCGTCTAAAACTTTGGGCGGCTTGCGGGCATACACATACTCGCTTATCGCTTTGCCCTTCTCGATGTAAGGCGCCCTAATTAGTCTCGCTTCTCGATGGAAGCCATTGGGTTCCTCGCTTAATGGACCATAAGGGCCAAGCCGTCTGATCTCTCGCTAATGGATCTTCTACAACCCGCTGATCCATTAAGTGTACAAATGCCGTAAGATACAGAATGATCCAAATCGTCTAAACCCACTAATGGATCACTCGGATATAATCCACCCGTTGACCCCACCCCGTGTGCACACACGCGACCCATTAGGCTGGTGTCGACGCGGTCACGGAGGAACCCTTTGCGCGCGAATAGCGGGCACGAGGCACTTGTGATAGCGCCGCGGCATATTGACCCCTACGCCAATGATCGAATCGGTGAACCTTTGATACACTTTGGCATAAATAATGTGATCATAATACTTTTGCACCGTAGGCGATATAGATTAGAGCTCGAGGAATTCACTTTTTCGTCAATGTAATGGATATAATTAAGTGATTAACTCATTATACTACTATAACCTACTATTTGAAGCATATGATTGGATGATAGCCCCAAAGTATACACAACGACATGTCAAAATACTCACATAACTAAGTAACAATTTGGAGCCGACCATCTCTCGGCGGTGTTTGATGGCATATAACAATCTCAGCGGTGTTTGTCTATCCAATCTTATATGCCCATTATTGATTTGATATCTCCATCTCTATGTGAAACATTACCATCAATCAATATCTGAGAAACTATTGTTCCACATAATGATATGTGAGGGAGAGATCGATTAGAATAATATCTCATAACCAATGTGTTTCTGAATTAAGTCATACTCAATTTTCAAGGTTATTCATGGAACTAATAAACTAATAAGTGAACATAGGCATTTACAACAATCATCTCATATAGGCATGGCCCCATAATATATATGGCCTCTATGATTAGAGGGCATCATACATCATCTCTGTTGGTGTGCGGGAGAGGTCGGGGAGGTTTTGGCGCTGCGTCGTTGTCACAAACTCTGATAGATAACCGCTGTATCGATCATCTGGAGGTGGATTTTCGATTTTTGGTAACGCCCGAGGACCTATGTGTTTGGGCTCTCTTCACAGAGGTTAATGGCACCACCAGTAATCTCCTTAACGTGTCCGGACGACAAATGCAACCAACTAACGTCTCGTTTCCGATCTTTCGAAGCCTATTTTAGTTCCTCAAGCTTGCAGCTCGTGAAGGCTGCTCCCATCGCCTCGCCTATTGAGACTTTTCTACTAGCTTGGAACATCTGAGAGACAATACAAAAACAGCTTGCTCACTTGAACCGATTTTGCATCGTCGTGAGCGTAACCCGAGCGTAACCCTACGATGGCTCTTCTCCTCCAAAACCAGAACATATCTCTAGTCCTAGTGGTCATTTGGCAGTGCGAGAATGATTTACCTGACATCGATTCGTGACTTCCTCACCCAGATTTATGCATCTCCCTTTTTTTAACACTTAGAGCATAAAGAGCTTATATTCAGTATACATGGTACATGGCATGATGGATCCAAATGGAATCCTTACCTATCATCATGTCGTTGAGTCTTGCTAAGACTAACACCATGTGATATTGGTGAAACCTTCTCTCAATTCTCGTCTCGAACCGTTTCAAAACTTGTCAATCAATATACAATAACGCACGACTTTGGCTTAATCCGATTCTTGATCTATCTCTATAGATCTTGCCATAAGTAATAAGTCAGTGAGCAATCTCAGAAACATTTTCTTGAGCGACTTCTAACATTGGACATGGAATATCAATTTCCCAATAGAATGTACATAAGACCCGAGAAATACATGCGCACCTTGGCCTTTTGCCTAAAGGTAACTTCTTGATGCCAAACTCCACTTCATCAAAACGAAGATTCCAACCAGATACTGATTGATCCACCATAAATGGACTTACGACACACATCTCGTTACACCTTGATCACCTTCTGCTTATGTGCTTGATCCTCGTCGAGTCATACACATCTCGTTTTGAATCCGGATTCGTCGCGCGCTTTAAATCATCACATCGACACGTGTGTCTGTATACATCAGGTCCCGATAGATCACTGGCAAAGTGAATATCTTTTCAGTCTATCACACCCATTTGCATTTTGCTCTTAGCGTGTGCGGCGGATGTGAGTCCATCAGCATCAGATTTCATTTTGATTATCATGTTTCACACCATCAGCGGCGCCGACTTTGAGATTGGATCTCATGGCCTCTAGCCATTTTCTCAAGTGGCCTGGCTGGTACCTTCGTCGTCTTCTGCTTCGCATATCGCTCCAATTGTCCAACAATAATCGCACTGTCGCGTCTCGAACATATACTCTCTCGAGGCCTGATTGCCTCTAGACCTTTGGAAATGCTGGTCCTCATTTCAATCTCCTTCCTCCTCATTAGGATCATCGTCGATTTTCAATTCTCGAATTGTCAATTTCTTCTTGGCTACCTGCTCCTCCCCTAATCGCTTTAAAAACTCCTTTTTCAAAAAAAGACACCATTAGAGACAAACACTTTGCCTCCTCTGCTATAAAAGTAATAATACAGATCTCGCATCGCGCAATTTCGCATTACAGAAACCGGTAGCTTATCGACATCGATCTGTTTATATAAGCCTCTCTACTAAATCTTTAGATAAGACAAATAGCGATCCCCCACATCTCATATGGTGTCTTATTTACGTTTTGATGGAACCCTTTTAAAGGTGAAGGAACATGCAAAGATCTGAAAGCAAGTCCCCTCAGAGAGATAATTCGGAAGATGGGTTTTGATTCATCATAGATCGAACCATGTCCAAAGTCCGATTCTCCATTCTCCGCAGACCATTCAATTGAGGCCCTCTCGGATCAATTAAACAACAACCACAACTCCTAAGATGATCATTAAACTCATGACTCAAATATTCACCGCACTGCTACGATCCATCAGATCGAAATTTGATTGTCTTGCCCAAATGATTTTGTACTTCATTCATATTCTAAACCCTTGAACTTTTCAAAAGATAGACTTATGTTTCATCAAATAGATATAGCCATATCTACTACTCAAAGTTGATAAATCTTGAGTACCTTACGCGTAATTTTCACCACGTCATATTAAAACGTGACATCCTAGTCTTTTGATATGGCGTGAATCGAGTAGAAGGATTATTCGATGGCGTCTTAGTCAAATGTCAGTGAAGATGAATCAATGCTCATTTATGAATTCGCGCTGACCATGTCAAATGATCACTGTGAACGGCGTCAAGTAAGATAATTTGTCTTGATTGAGCCTTTTGCATTAACATTATGAGCCTTTGACAAATTATTATCTTCAAGATCTAGTACATATTGATTCAATAATGGACAATGACCATAGAGCATACCATTGAAATAAACAACACGTTTGTTCTGTTCTTATTCCAAATTAAACCACATAACTAATCATGAATGAATGAGTTTATTTTCGTAAACTGATAATTCAATTTAAGTCCAAAACATATGACCCTTCTTGCACAACAGCTTTGCTTAGCGAAGAACTTCCAACGAACCATGCGTGCGAACAGCTCACCTTGCCACTTACTTCTGGTCCTTCTTGGTCACTGTGGCAACACCAGTGTGAATCATCGATCGTCCGGATCATTATCAAATACCCATGATAGGACAAAGTGCAAGATTAATTTATATAACATTAATACTCGCATGAAACCAAAGTTCCATTCTTTTATCCTCCGATATTTCCTGCGCAAGCCGGAGCTATAGTATGGACACTCACTCAGCATGAAGGCGGACCACCACCTTTACCATCAAACAGTTTCGGGTTTGAGATCAAATCCTTACTTGCCTTGCGCTTTGCTTTACCATCCTTTGGACCATCTTCACATGATTATTGCTTTTCTTGATGCTGCTCCCTCGCTTAAGCATCCCATGTGTTATTTCCATGCCATTCATATGAAAGTTCATAATGAGGCCAAGGTTTAATGCTGCAGAAGTGCGGCCATTAAGCACGAGTGCTCGCTTAAGGAATCTTTCTCCAAGTTCTCAATGTAACCAATCATCTTGATCACATGAGGACTCACCTGAACCATTAGTGATAGCTTGCCGCAAAGCAGGCTTTTGAGATGGTATCTCTCTCTAACTTAACGGTTCTCAAACATACTCTCGAGGTGATCATAGCATAGCCATTCGTTCTCATTATACGGCTACGAAGCTCAAGCTCGTAGTTTATTGACAAGAGTGAGCAGATGCGATAACATCAACCTCATCATGGTATCGCAGCTTCTTATAAAGAGTGATGATAGCATCATTAGCTAGTTCCTCGGATATGGCTCTTCAATGACATATCCTTTCTTGCTTCTTGCAGAACAATTCTCGTTATCATTATACGATCAATGAAATTCGGTTCGAAGCTCTCCTCGTCGGCAGTTAAACCCAATTATTGACATTAAGTTAGGTGCCATCTACAACAAGTGAAAAAAGTCTTAGCACAATGTTCATATTAATCTTCCATTTTTAATAAATAAAGATGCTCCCACAACATCGCTTTCTTTCTCTCAGTGCATTTTAGTAGGACAAGATCCATAGTCAATCAAAGATATCTGGTATGAGGAGACTCCTCCTGGACATGGTAATCCCTTGCCAATCACAATGAGTGATTCTTTTAGATTCGTTGAGTGGCATCCAATGCCCCCGGACTCTACCCCCGATGGACCTAGGCCCAAAACCATTTTGATTGCCTCGATAAGTAAAACATATAACCAATACTCACCCCACCCCAGAGGATATCAGATGCTGATACCGCCAATTAACGCACCTATTTGTACCACCTATCTTATGTGGTCAAACTGGGGCATCAAATAATTTTCTTAGAAACTATTCTATCATATTAAAATCATATCACACCGTCAAATAAAAAATGAAGGAATAGCATGGCGATGGAATCATCACAAACAATCATATTGACTCTTGTGTGAAATAGTAGTATGCGTTAATGGCGTTAGTCTCCATCCAGATCTCCCACGTCGGTCATATTTCACTAAGCCTCCATGATAATACAAGCTACTACACAGATAGCTAGTGACAAATTACATGAGGATATGAAGCATCATAGTGAGTGAGACAATCAATTAGTCGCATGGCTTAACAGTAACCACAAGAGGTACTGCATCCTGAGCAGAACCGCCTTGTTTGAACATTACATTGTACATCATATACAAGCCATACCATTCACATCATTGCAAAAAAACAAGTTAAGGATGTATTCGATGTGAATTGTCTATTTAAAGGTGCGATTGCGACTTCTAGTCATCTGGCATCGCGTGGGCGTCGAACCAGAAAAATGAAGAAGTAGAAGCGCGAAGAAATTGTCACTATCAAAAACGGCATAGCTATAAATTCAATCGGATTGATCAAATCATCATCGATTCGACATCGAAATGCCTCAATTCCATAGAGCTACGTGGATTAGGATCATGTGCGATCGACGCGACGGTGCGGAGCCCTCAGTGGTGTTACCAACCACAGGTGGTAAGGATGCAGCCGGGCGACGAACGACCTAACGCTTAATTTTGGCGTGTAGAGCCATCAACTCATACACATCATACAGGTCCGTGCGAGAGCTCGAGGCCCTCGGTCTGCCTGGCATACCGCTATAATATCATAGATGCACAATGGACGACTAAGTCCGAGATGGTGTTACAAATGATGACCACTGGACCAAACATGGATAAGCCGATCTAGCCGCTTAAGCACGAATGGCCTTGGCACTAACCTCAACCGTCGACCTCGAATCTTCATTACCGTGTGAGATTGATCGACTCTCAACTCACATACCATAATACATATATCGATGTGCATGCAAAGATCCAAAGATCCGGATCGATCGCTCCTAAGAAGAGGACTATGGGCTGGCACTAAATGGCGAGCAAACAAAATTCTTACCGCTTTCGCGAACACCCTGCAACATGCCAGTGCGGGAGCACCTTACATAGAAGCTTGAAGTGAGCGCCAGAAGCCGTCGGCGCGGGTTAATCGAAGGGTGGGTCTTCTGGGTCGTCGACACTTGTATCGGTCACACATAGCAGCGTCGGGGTGAGGATCTTCTCACAGTTATTAAGTTATGGTACGGAGACAGTTATGAAGCCGTATCGCCCACCGGAAGGCGGCCCACACACTTCCACAGGGAACGCCGCTGCACGCAGCGCACAATTAGCGTGCACTTAGAGCAGACGTGGCGTTCTTAGGGAGTCGTGTGCTTCGGAGACTAACGTATGCGCGCTCGCCACGTGCTTTTGTGATAGGGCGCGGGCCTCCTCTATACACTAGATATGGCTCTAATAGAACTAATAATGGATCTTCTACAATAGAAATCCCATTAAGGCGTCGAGAAGATCCAAATCATATAAACCCACTAATGGATCAATCCGATATGAAATCAATCACCAATGTGACCCATTAGGCCATGTACAATGCGTCGGTACAGTCCGCGTGGAACCCCTGAACCACAAGTCAGCCAAACAAAGACTGATTGACTCCCCTAATGTACACAATGATCGATCGATCATCGGGAACCTTGATACACTCACATAGGATCCTTTGCCACACGGGTCTAGCTCGCCGCTTGATAGCTAAACGACAAATTCACTCACAATGGATATAATTGTGATTAACTCTTTAATCACTTTGGCCTTTGCACTCTCTATCCATAGAGCAATATCTCTCTCCTCTATCAAGGGAGGGGCAAATTCCATCTTGATCTCTTACATCTCCCGTCATGTTTCATCGGCATACGTGCTTTTTTAACTTCCTATTACGAAGCATTTGATAGCCCAAAAGTATACAATTCATGCCTGAATCAATAAGAATCTCAGGTCAAAGCATCGTATGGTATACCACCCAACTTATATTCGATGACACTTCTAAGATAACAATCGTCAAAGAAGCGTTGGAATGGTCTATCAACCCCATGTTCTTTATCATGTGCCTTACATTATTGATTTGATATCTCCATATCTATGGTATATGAAACATTACCATCAAAACATGTGCCGTGTGCCGTCGAATCACTATTGTTCCACATAATGATATGCACGAGTGTGGATCTTATATATCATATGTGTTGTTACACAAATTAAGTCATACCAATGAACAAAGTGACATTTATTCATGGAACTAATAAAGTACATGAACATAGGCGTATGATACAATCATCTCATATGATGCTGGGGCATATCACTAACAAGTTGGGTGTTGCAAACTAAGGTAGGTGGTGAGCGTTGGGGATCGATCAAATCGATATGTTATTTTGGCATGTTTTGCTCTCACCCAGATTTGTTATATTTTGGGTTAGAAATGGATTGTCCTCATCATGTGCAATTAGGAAAACGTGCAATTAGAAAAACGAAGGCGTGTGGAAGGGTTCTCAGCAGCTTATTATTACAAAATTGGAAAAACTTAGGATAAATATTAAGTAAATTATCTTAAATTAAAATAATGTAGCTTTTAGGTTTTAAAAATAATAGGACATCACATCTCTTTCCCAAGCACGGAGCGCTAAGGCTTAAGGTGATGATGGAACTACGGAGGAGAAGGGGACATGGAGAAAGGCAAAAATCGACTTCATTCTCGGTCCGGCGGACAGCGGCGCCCAACAGCTTTCAGCATCCGCGAGATTAAATATGACTTTATCAACCAGAATCTTCGAACTGCCGCGAAGTGGAAGATTCTAAGGGTGACTGTAGTAACTCTGCACCGACCGAGTGTGGAAGTATGCTGCGCTGTAGCCTTTGAACAGGTATCTATAGCAGTTAGGGGTCAAGTCCCGCCCAACGGCTTGCATGTCCGAGCGTCGCGGCACCAGCTAGGTTGGTGCGCAGTCAGAACCACCAGCTGAAAGACATGTATTATGTATCAATTCCGCGACTATCTGTCCTAGAGGTGAGAACGCATCAGCCACGCACATGTCGAACGTCCGGATGCACTGGTACCAGATGACTAGACCAGATGTAGTAATCGGATCACAACGACTCTACAATCTTCAGTACTTACTCGATGGCGGGCCGCCTAGTATAAGCGCAGAGGAAAGAAAGGAAGAGAGATAAAGGAAATTGGAATAAACAGCGAACACATAGTTCCAAGCGGTAGTTCTTCGTTCTCTCGCCCTTCGCACGATACTGTAACACACATAGTGCCTTGAGGACTTAGAGGGCTTTAGGTCGGGTGAGTCGGCCACGCTTGCTTTCGTTCCTAATCTTGGCATTAAATGAGAACCGGTGTGAGGCGGTTATCCGATAGGGAGGCAGGATAAAATCGCGTCAGATAAAAATCTCCTAAAAGTCATAGTCTCACAACGTCGGCGTTTTTATGCGGCCGTCCGGCCCTGCAAGCCACCTTGGCTTCCCGAGAGAGCAAAGATAAGCCTCATCAAACTGCCCGGACATGGAACCCGGACGTCAGATACCCGTGACTAAGCATGCAAGTCGCCCAGTCTTCTCCCAATCCCCGGTGTAGTCCTCTTCCCGAGTGAGGACTTATCATCTGATCTGATAGCAATGGACCTCAATCTCAACCAACCATGCGGCAGGATCTCGTTGGTCGCGACTTCGGCTAGCGTTGCTGGACGGTCTGGCGGTCCTGGCCAACTCTGCAAGCAAGCTAACAAGGTAGCGCGGGCATACTCTCGCCAGAGAATGCGGCAGCGAAGTAACTAATTCGGCCCGCACTGGCCGGAGCCACTCACAAGCTAGCTAAACACCATGAGGAATGAGATGGTGAGAATTCAGCCAAGGAGTCCGATTCGTGGTCTTGCGATTATGGAACCGACTCTAGAGCGACGGAAAGGAAACCGAGATGCCCCGGCCGGTCCTGCCACCTGTGACTTGGCGTGGTGACGTGGTGAGTTCGGTACCGACGATGAATGGTTGAGCACGTCGGCGAGGTGGAGATGAAGACATTGCACGTGGTGTCTTAGCGGAGGCTCGCCGGTCGAAGGTCCTGGACTGACATCGCACTATGACTCGCGTACCCTCGCCTCTGCTCGGGGAGCACTGACACGGAGAACGTCGCGAGACCTCTTCTTTTCGCCCGTAATCGACCCATCATCACGGTCTATGGCCGGTGGGCCGATTTGGGCCTCGGGATGAGACCGGTCAAAAGTCGGTTTTCTCATTGGACCGGATTACACATGCTACTCACAAGCTGACACAGAACGGTGCCCGTAGCTGTCATACACCGAGCGCCGCGTGATCTATGAGATAGGCGACCTGGTTAGACCTACACAAAGATGCGGTTGGGCCAAGACACCGCCGAACCCAAGTGGAAGGTTTCAGCACCGTTCGGCAGCTGCCGTGCCACACCTCAACTGCACGCCGGTCGGGACCGGTGTCAGCTTGATGTGAGCGGCCGATGGCGAAGTCGGCCCCGAACCGTGGCGCGGTGGCGCGGTTAGAAACGAACCCGGCGCAGGCGTGGAAACAACCCGGTATCGAAAGGCTCGCAGGATGTCATCTTTCCCAACTCCGGCGGCGCTTGCAGAGCCTGAAGTTCAAACATGGCAGGTTCGGAGTTCGATCGAAAGTCGACGTAGAGTTCGGCGGAGCAAGTTCTGCAGGAGTGACTATAACGCGTATACGCCGTTTGTTGTATCTACTTTACCGCGAGTAACTATGAGCGAACTCAACCTGTCGCATACTTGGCCGTTCTCGTTCAATCTGTTGGTAGATCGGTCACTTGAACAACTTGGAAGACAAACATACCCCTACTTCCGCTGTCGAAACCGCCCGAAGCCTCAAGCAAGTTAGTTGGGCCCTTAAGTTCGATTCCGTGTGCCAATTCGAGCATAGTCGCCAACAAGACAAGGAGGCCATCATGAGGGCCTTCTAGGGAGGGTGCGAATAGCTCCATGAGTCACCGAGAGGCGGTCGGCGGTTACCCGTGATGCGTGCGTTATTTTCTATTTTCACATGGAGGGATATCCGCCTCAACGCCGAGCCTCCGAGCCAGAGGCAGGCGCTAAAGTGACAGAGCCCCGAGCGGAAAGCAGCACCAGGAGGTGTGGGCGGCGCAGGGTGAACGCCGAGAGGTGGCGCCAGCCCGCCATGGCCAGGCGAACTCGGAGACCGGGTCAAGGCACTCCTTGCCATGAGCCTGCGGAAGCGGCGCAGGCACGGTACCTGGCGTTTTAGCCTCGGGGCCTCTGCGAGAACAACCGCTATCGACGCGAACCCTCATTTAACAACAACCGATGCATCGGACTGGATCCGTAAGACGGGCGGCCGGACGCAATGCCGAGCGGATCGGCTGGACGTGCCCGGAGGGCCCGCCTTAGGCCTTCGCCTGAGCATGCGTTAAGTCCTATGAGGCCTCCCGCACGCTTTCAGACGTTCGCAACTTCAACGGTCACTTGAGGAAAGCTAAAGTAAGCGCTCGAACGCCCGAGCCTACCATCAGCACCTTTCTACAACGAATGACGCGATGTCGACCGCGAGATTCTGAGGAGCCCAGCATGCCTTAGTAACGCCTAGTGCATCCCGTCATAGCTTTGGTGACGTGGACGATCATGGCCACTCAGCCTCCACTTCGTCCCGTTACCGGATTCGAGGCGACATCATTGCCCTGGTCACGCGGTCAGCGATCTCGGTCCATCACGGGCTGCGTGCATGATCTCGCCCCGAATGCGGAACGATCCAGCTGGGCAGCCACATCTAGTCGGGAGTGACCGGTCCCATGTCCAATGCTCGCGTTGTCCCAATACGGTACCGAACGGAAGACCATGCACTCCGACCCTTTGTACACCGATCATCAATGAATGCACAAATGTCAGGCCAATCAATCAGAATCAAGCCAACCTAAAGAGGCCCGATATGGTGGGACAACTCGATCGCACTGGTCACTGCAGGCCGGCTCTGCCCTAAGCCTAGGCCGATAAGCCATACTGCGGGGATGCAGGATCCTCCGGATGACCTACTAGTAAAGTCCACGTAGGAGAACCTCGAGTCCAAATAGAAACTCGAGCTCATTGCTCATCATGCTTGCCTTCTTAAGCTAATCGGCAGAGAGATTGCTCGTTGCGAGCGGAGGTATCATACCGGTAATCTGTCCTAGTCTAGGAGGTGTAAAAAGCCACAGACAGACACGGCTAATGCGAAGATGGCACACGATTCACTGAAGCCAAAGCTTCTAGCTTCTCCAGCCGCCTGCCGGCCTTACTCGCAAGCCTAGCAGCTTCATATCCGGAGACTGACAATGCAACAACAAATACCGATAGAGAAGAGCATGGCAAATCGTCAAAAATCAGCGACCATCGCGACGCCGACAACCACTTTCCCCCGCGCCCGGCAGAGAGCTGACGAACTCTTAAGCTGACTTATGAGCTTCACGGCTACCTCTATCGCCAGCTCGGCGGATCCGGATCCCGATCGCGGAACGCTTTGGTAATCTTTTTACGCTTGCCACACACATCATGTGTGACATGGTACCTTCGTACGCTACCGAACTACTGCCCATTCGGATCGACGAACCCCGTTAGTTCGCTCCGTTCAAGTACGAGAATGCGTCACGGAAGGCGAAGAAAGAGCGCCAGCTTTTGTTTATCTAGACAGTCACAGGACCCGCGGTACAGCGTGAGGGTTCCTGTCCCCAACCACATACCATGCGTCCCCGCAGGACATAAGTTTGAATATGCTATTATCAGATGTCCGTCCGATTGGTTAGGTCGGCCTCACCGTCGATGGCAATTCTAGCATAAGCGTAACCTTAGCAATATACCTAAATGGAAGCACAATGGAATCAAGATCGAGCGTAGCGCCAAATGAGGAGGGAGCTAACCGGATCAAAGCAAACGGCTTGATGCGTGCCGATACCAGTAGCGGCGCCTATGGTAGGCCGCCGCCGGCCAGCGGCGACTATCAATACAGCCACACTTCACCTCGCCAAGCTAGTTCTATGGCTTCCTTTGGCGCTTACTACGTCTGCTGCTCAATGGAAGTTCGCTCGCGGTGGTGCAGTGTTGGCTTCTTGAGACAAAGCGAGTCTACTCGTACGACGAAGAAGGTGCATGACTCATAAGCAGCCCAAGTCGACCACAGCTTCGCTTACACTCATTTGCCATGCTCTTCCGATCACTATTTGAGAAGAGCCCGTCGTCCTACAATGTCAGTCCCAACAAGTTTCGCCTTCAAGGAACATCATTAGAAGAAACAGGCGGCGCACCATCAGAGTGGGCGTGAACATTGGTCGATATTCAAGTTCATACCACTTAATAGAATCAAGTCCCAAGTGTGTGACTATATAGGTCGTGAATGGATGTTCACTGTTTTAGTGAGCCTTAGATTAGTTGCCCGCGCATTGGACCATGTTCTTTGATTGTTCGGCTAATCAGAGGATTGATCGTGTTTGATTTGTTCTCATCTCCCAAGAACAAATTCAAAGATATAGTACCACTTATTTTCCGAGAACAATGTCAATGCGAATACACTAGGAGAAGGCCTGAGTCGGATGCCTGCTGCCTGCACGCCCTTCGAACACACGGAGGGATTTGTAGTTGAGTTTGAGCCCGGAGTAAACAAGGTAATGTTAACTTGGACATCAATGCTGACATGTGTATAGTGAGAAAGCCGAGTGTATGAAGGCCATTTAATGGGCTTCACCAAAGTGTAAGCTAACATGCTACCGCCCCATGCTCGCTTCAAACTCACTCATCGCCTCCACGAAAACTTAGGTCGGATCTTGCACCTACTAAAACCCTCTATTCTCGAGAAGAACTGCCTTCACCAAAGCACAGGTATTTTCACGTTTGTTTTGGACACGGGATGATACGCGCCTGGAGCGCGCCATCCAAATGGCGCGTCGACCTTTATGGCCCAACATCTACGCCCCTGCAAAAGCGGTCGAAATCATCAGAGCGACAAACCTGAGCCCAGATTATCTGCGAAGGCTGTTGCAGAAGTTTAACGCTCTAACGCAAGTGTGTGACCCAAGGAAGGGCAGGCACCTCCTCCTCTCCCCGCGAGATCCGCGGCCCACTCTTCAACCCTAGTGAAAGCTTCAAGATGCTCTTCCGTGGCCCCTGGGGCCTTCCGGGACCGTTACTCTAATGGCCTACCGCCAATCGTGCCGACAAACGTCCGTGCTCGGCTCCATCTATTCGGTGGGGAATAGACATACTTGGTCTATTCTATTATTCCCGAGATCCTAAGGTCGCACCTGACTCACTACACTTTCACTAAATCGAGGAGTCACCCGGAATCTAGACACGATATAAAAAGGTTCTTTAGGAACAACATTGTGGCAAGTCCGACGAAACAAGAGAGTCTCAAGCTATTCGGGACTCTGCGAGAGGCTCGACATGGTCGCCTAGCCTCCGTGGCTCACCCGCCCCCGGAACAGCAACTAAGCATAGGCCAAGATATGTCAACGGGTCTGATGGCGTCTCGCGGCGAAAGGAGCTACTAGGCGGATATACCTCAATTGGAGCAGCGTCAAGGAGGCTACCAGTTGCTGCGCTTTGCGTCTTAGACTACCTCAATCGAGCTCAATTGTCGAGCTATTGCCCCACAGCTGGAAGGTAATTCGTCGCGGGTCCTCACCGCTACCCGAGAGCTAAGACAGACAGTTGGATTCGCTAGATTTTGATGGAGGCGGATCGACGACGATCGAACAACGGCGCTTTTGGATCGACGGATCCGAGCTGCCCAAGCACATTAGACTATGTCTGACGACCTGACCACACTGGATGGCGACTTTAATTCGCGTTCTAAAGTTCTAAAACAGCTAGCTATGCCATGCCATAGAGCTCACCAGGGAAAGGTCCATTACATTTGCGGCACCGACTATTGGGTCGTGGAAGGCGGACTTCGCTATTAAGCCTATGCTTGGATGGTAGGAGTCTCGAATAGCCTCGAGGAATGTCGCCAACTCAGGTTACTGCTGCGGCGCAGACCAAGGTAAGGTCGAAGTCTCCTTTCTCAACCCCTTTTTTTTTTTTTTTTTTCTCTCCTAGTAGAGCCTCAAACAAACCTAAGCCCAAACCCACGACGCTTCGAGGAGACTCAGCGAACTGGACTCTGATCTCATAAGCGCATTAATGCTATGTAACATAAGCGGCTATGTAAGCGGTTCTCCTACCGGTGGTATCCATCAGCCCAAGACCCACTTGGTAATAATGCAGCTACTGCTTTAGTCACCAAGCGGGTTACAAGGCGAGATCATCGAGCCCTATCTTGCAAAGCGAACAAAGACGCGACGAGTCCCGCTCTTCTCAGCTCTAATCACCTTTGTCAATCGGAGGTTCACCTTGCCTTCGAGGTGATTTTTCAAAAATTGATCTCTTCTAATTATGACCGACCTTACTTGACCTTACCTTCTCGATCCATCGCAGGTTGCTCGAGGCTAGTCCATTTTCTCTCAAAATTGATCTCTCTAAAACCATGGACGACCTTTGTCATCCATTTCACACTGTCACTGGGGCTAGGGTCCATTTGAAATTGAAAAGATTTCTAAACCACCTTCAATCCAATCTCAAACATGGTGTAGTATTTTTCAAAAAGGTCAATCAAAAAAAATCTGATAAACTCTAAACCATTGATCTCTAAACCATGACCTTACCGATCATTAATCTAGACCCCTATGCTCTAGGGCATACAAGAACGCAATAGAATGGCTAGCCTTGTCTAGGGTGGGATCTTTCTAAACCACGCGGTCAATATCAATCGCTGGTGGGAGGCTAGGTCGAATTTTTTCAGGGTGCAGGAGATTTAACTTTTGAAGAGATCACTCGTATTTGACTGTTCGTAATGCTTTCAACCCGAGAGGGATCTGCTCGGCCATCTATGCCTCTGCTTCAGGGATTACACCTAACGACTTCTTGCTCGACCTTGATCTTCTATGTGCTAGACGAAAACGAAGGAGCAAACAAATATATTGCTTCTTGTATGTCTTATAAATTACTTATAAGCCGCCCGCGCGAGACTGGATCGTGGGACTGTACAGTGTCAGCGGGATGACCTCGACAGGGGCGGAACGTACGACGGCGGCAACCTCAGAACCCTAATGAAGGGCTCTTGCGCGAACCTCCAGAACTCTTCATAGGTCATGGGCCGGTAATCCCCGTGGCCCTCCCTCGCCAAGCTCGGAAGGAGCGGAAAATGCAATCGATTAGGAGGAGGAGTTGTTATGGTAAAATGGAATGAAAGTTGGTCAATGACGTGTGATCTCTTTATAGCTAGCCACTAAGAGTTGAGCGATTCCAAAGAGTATGGCATCGACTTGTGACCGAACTGCTCCAAGATGACGCTGATGTCGACCTGACCAGCATCAGCCACCAAATGTCGATTTAGTGAAGAAGATCGATCGAGGTGACAACAAAATATAGACCAAAGACCAAAACAATAACATTACTTTTAAAAAAGTACAAAAGGCAAGTCGGATCGACGGCGAGAAAAAAAACAATCAGCCACGGCACACGCCTGCTTCTTTATGCCGGCCATTGCTTGTATCATAGGATGGTTCGACGTGCAGTCACCAATCAGACATCATGCCCAACTCGGAGGGATGTCGAGCAGATCGCACTATCCTCCAGATGTCTCGGCCCGGTTCCGCACTAGCTCAGGTGCAGAAAGCTCGAAGGTCCTGACCTTCACTTCACACACCCCACCGCATCTCGCGCTCACCCAGGCCTCCCTGCCTCAGGCTTCGCCGGTCGACCGATGACGCAACGCAGCCCAGAGTCCTTTAGGCGGTGAACGACTACCTCGTTTGGATGAAGCGGTGGCACTCCTGCGACACCTAGGCCTACGACCGCTCTCTGCCTTACGGCTGGGGCCGCGCCCTACAGGGCAAGGCTTCCGAGTGTGGCAGCGAACAAACGAGCAGCCGCGGCCGTCCGGCCCAACGGCTCGCCGTCAGCGGGGACCTGACTCATGCTTAGCCCTATCATGGTCGACAGAGAGGCCAACTCAGGCCTACGAACCAGAAGTGGGCTCAGAGAAAGAACCACCAGGTATCGACCACGAGCAGCTTCATTAATGAGACAGTCAAGCAGAAATGGCGCCGATGCGCCAGCGATGGACTCGGAACTCGAGGGTGGATAGGGGCAGCTGATCTACGAGCGCGGCCATCACAGAAGTAGGATTGCTATATCTGATTCGTACGGGCTCGCGACCAGCTCGACGAGCGTCCGTGAGGGCCGTCAAGCCTCTACGGCCGTCGTGTCGAGAGCCATCGCTGGCCCGACGGCAACGGCTTACCTTTCTTTGATCTTCTTGACCACGCAGATCCGGGATCCGCAAGGCGATCCGGAGAGAGGCGGCCGCTGATGGACTCCCGGCGACCACGCTGTCATGCGTCTCTAGCCGCAACATTACGCCAGATGCTCACCATTGTGTAGTCTTTGACCCTTACTGCAACGCATGATGTGTGACCTTTGGTGTCTTGGGTGCCGATCTTCGATAGATCGACAGAGGAGCACGGATCCGCCAACGATCCGTGCTTCCGTCATCGATCAGATCGCATCGCAATTCAAGCCATCGCATCGCAACACTCCCGCGTTGGTTATCGCGATCGCGGCGTGGCGTGATTGACCCTGTGCGAAGGCTAATCTTCTAATCGAGAACACAAGCAAAACACGGTAGATGCAAACTGAAATTATTGCGAATCAATTAATTTAGCACACGAAGTTGGGGTTCCAAACCCGATGAACGAGTCTCGCGAAAACCCAATCTAAGAAAAACCCAACTTAAGAAAAACCCAACCCTTTAACGATGATGACGGCGGCTACTGAATATAAAGTGTTAGGTCGGCAAGCAAACTCCTCAATGGAGCCAGGCGGCGTAGCAACATGGCAACAGCAACAACCCTGACCCAGATTCTGGACGCTGACTTGTTTCGACGATCCTGTGAATTTGACGTGGAACCAGTTCCATTGGAAGCTTATCCCGCTTGGTATATAGCGTAAAGCGTAAAAGTCGCGTGTATCGCGCTGGGTGGGGTAATTTTAGTGCAGACTGCCCTGATTCCTGGTGGACCTGAACTTTGAATTGGTGACAGGATGGGCTTCACCTCCAACTCGATCGACGTTGTTGGCCTCCTTTGCCTTGCTAGTCTTCATGCCTCGTGGTCCTCCATGATTCCTAAGTAATAGCATCATTAAATAGCAATCCATCCTCGAAAATACAATCGATTCACTTAAGGAAGCGAAGTTCCTGATGAAGAAGTAGCTTTGTGCGAGCTCGAGTTTGTTATGGGACCTTCAAGCCGCCGGTTTGCGCGTCAATCGCAATCTGGCGTAGTATCACGAAGGTATGATGTCTCCTCCGTGCGCGGTCGTAGCCAGTCAATGCGGAGGCCCGGCCGCGGGGAAAATCCGCGCTTGAAGCCGAAGGACGATTAGGCGCCACTTGGCGACATTAGCCTGACATCGCCCCTCGAGGCGGAGTAGACCTGCTTGTGGTGCACGGTGCGACCTCACCACAGTCAGTACAAGTCAATGAAGATGTACACGAGGGCCGGCCGCACCGGTCGCTGCAAGATTGGCGAAGGACTTTTTGCCTTGTGCTTCCGTGCTCGCTGCGTATGACATCTGCCAAGAACTGCAACATCAGCCCTGCTGCGCGCCAACACAAGACCACCACGACCCTGAAAGACAAAGAGAAAGAAAAAAGGCGCAACAGAAGGCAGTGGCGTCTAAACCCTTAAACCGATCTCCAACTAACCTCAGACCGACGTCTCATCGACGTCATCAACATCAATCACAGCGCTTGGCCGGCCGGCCGATGGCGCGGGAACTTTGATGCCTCAGCTGATGCCGAAGCAGGAAAGAAAGACGGGAACGCAGCTGTGCATTGTGAACAACGCCGCTTCCGCAAGGGGGCGTCGGACCATCCGCTCGTGCCTTACGCCGCCACGCTCCATTACCACCGAGGCTTGTAGGAAGGCGGCTACGAATTAGAACTACTTATTGCTGGTGCCGCAATGCTCGAGTCTTGACTCTGGGCTGCATCCCTTGCGGTCAGCGTCGGGCGCGCTAGGAAGCCCGCCTCCGACAGTAAGCAGCAAGTACCTCATCGAGGACGGATGCGGAGCCGAGGCCTTCCTGCGTTAAACCAGGAGCGTTCGCCCGGCTCCGATGAAACCCGTCGACTGCTGACCCGAGCTGCAAAGCAGGAGGAAGACTGCGAAGAGGGAAGATCAGCTCACACACCGCCCCCAAGAGACTCAGCATACTAAATCACTTACTTTGAACTTACGAGGCGGGTGGAGACCGGAAAGAGAACCGTTGCCGGACGGATAATGCTCAATATCGTCCCTGCGGATAAGGTGTTGTCCAGCGGCGACGAGCCTCGCTCGACCGGCGCCTAGCAGGCGTGGACACATTAGCACGCACGATGATCGTCTGAAAACTTTTGTCTGTTTAACGTAACTCGCAGCAACAGAACCACAATCATCAGCACCAGCACCTTGGCCACGTCGAGACCCACAATCACTAGCGGCACACTCATGCAGCGCTAGCGCGCCCGCTTGCCCCGAGCTTCACAGCCCTCCGTGTGCTTCTAAGTGTTGGAATTGAGGAAAATTCAGGGCGGTCTCCAACACGGTGCAAATGAGATGCACACACGATTAGCGAAGATTGTCGATTCGACAGATCGAATTACCAACTCGATCGATCCGTGAATCCCGCCGAGACTGCGGAAGAACCGGGCCGCCACCGGGTGGGCAAAAGTCGTATGAATAGCATACGGCAGCCCAGTCGAGTCGGTACTACTGGATGGAATCATGAATAGCACCTCAGCGGTGTAGAGACTCCTTCGCCCAGACGGCAAAAGGCTCGGCGGCGCATAGCCGACGAGGCGGAAGTTGAAACGAAGAGGCCTCAGTGGGAGTCGTAGACGTAGAGCGTCCGCGTGACGGGCGTATGAGCAGCGGGCAAGACGGTGTCTGAAAGACGAGTAGCGTGGTCCTAAAAGAGGAAGAAACCGGAAGTCAAGTCGTCGTGCCTACGTACACATTTTTATGAAAATATTGTAAAGCAACTCTTTGCACTTATTTTTATTCAAAATTCTCAAAACTTGACTTTTAAACTTTTGAAAGTCTTTTTAAAATCTCCACTTACAAACTATTACCTTAATGAAGTTTGAAAATATTCTTGAAATTTTATTTCTCTCAAAAAAATTTTATTTTCACAAATTTGAAACTTCAGGATGTTACAAACCTCCCCTCTTATTGAAACTCGCCAATGTACCCTATCATGTATATTTGGAACTCGCCACTATTGATCAGTAAACCACCAAGGTAGAGCTTTGGAAATCTTAAATTATCACTCATGTGAGCTCTTTTGTATGAAACATTGTCTCCAATAAAGGTATATTCAATGGTGACATTATGGGTGACTACTCCTGATGGTATGCATACTACATCATTATTTCTCCTTAGTCCTCTATTGGCCCTGCTTGCAATTTGCTAGAACTCCAATGACCAAATTGAATAGCTAAATTAATTAATAGATCCAAAGTCCTACAAAATTAATTGATCCAATTTACTACACTGCTTCCAGCATGAATCAGTCAAGGCTTATATACCATACTCCAAACTCACAAGATCGTCATATGGCTTTATCATGGTATCAGCTAGTGCTATGATCAATTGCTCCACCAAACTTTAATTTTCTAATAATCCGACTCTTATATTAATTCAACCAGCAAAATTTGTTCTATTGAATCCAATAGCAATTTATCAACCCTAGAATTGGCCACTAATCCTAGTTTATGAATCGACCATTATGAGTTTAGCCAATACATTCACTATTTTCCTCGAGTATACAACAGTTGGGTCATTGTGGCTAATACTTCAAAGCTCTACTAATCTATTTAATCCAATTTGATTCAGTTATCCTTAACAAGGTGCCTTTATTAAATCTGAGCCCTTCGACTCATCCCCGTCGATATGAAAATCCACCAATTCTTGTAAACTTTGAGTGTCATATCAATTTATTCCTAATAATCAATCCAACTATTCATGGCACTCTCTATTGATCCATTAGTATGCTTTTCTATTGATCCATTAGTATGCTTGTTCCTCTTAAATTCTCCTAAACTATAGTATCCATCAAGTATTACACTATATGGGTTAACCTACAAATCCAGTATGCATAGACATGCATGGGTTATTCTACAAATCCAATATGTATAGCTATGTCTTTATCAATTGGTACTCTTGTTCTCATAGCATCTCCACCTATCATCTTTCAACTAGCATCTCTTTTAATCCAACTTCCAACCACCAGATAAATACTTGTGAAATGGTGACAAGGAAAAGAAAGGGGGTGGATCCAAATAGATTTCGGGAGTGACAAGATGTCCTACGATGATTTAGATGGAGTGAAATTCGTTTTGTTTTGATAAAACTCAAATAATAGACCACTTGTACATGAACTGCTATCCAGTACAAGACAAGGTGGCATAGATAAAATTCACGGTATGTGATACACGCACATACACGAAGCCATACAAGAAGGTATGCATACACCAAAAGATCCAAAGATAAAATAGAACCATGCGTACACAATAACCAATCTATATGTGACGGTATGGATCACAGCTTGCATAGCGTAAATGCCGTACTGTGAAGAAAACATCAAATACACGCATTATATACACTTAACAAAATAGTGGTGTTTAATATCACCTATCTATTTTTTTTTTCTAAAACCATCGTGAGTGCAAAAATTTCTTCTATTATTTTTATTTAGCAAAATCAGTTCAAGTTTTTTTTATAAAACAATACTATGTTAGGTACTATAGCAACACTAAACAGAAATGACCCTTTAATATATATATATATATATATAAATTACCGAAACAACAAAAGAACAAAAGCTTTCGTTCATGGAGAACGTGGCTACAGGACTTGGATGAAGAAAAAGAAGAAAGAAAAATTAATTATGTTGGTTGATTTTAGTTTTTCCTTTTACAACTAGTGTAGGATTCGTTGTGTACTGATAATTAAGGTACACAAAGAAAAACAAATGTTTTAGTTAATAAAACTGTTGCCAAAATAAGCTTTCAAATTTAACATACATGTTTTTTTCTTATTCAGGTACTATAGCAGCAATGACCTAGAAAACATTCTTTAATTAATTTTTTTTAAGCCAACAATTTATTTTTCCTGAGCAAATTAAAAGAAACAAGATTTTGGTAGTAGCCTACGAAAAAAACTGATTTTTTTTTGTGAAAATAAGTAAAAGATATTAATTTCCTTACATTTTCCCCTTTTTTTTTGAGGTACTTCTAACAACAGTCAACCTATCAAAAGAGTTAGGAAAAATACTAATTCATTTTGCTTTATAAAGGAGAGGAAAGACAATCAACATATGCATTTATATTTTTCCAACTCCGTGTTGTGAGGGAAACATGCAAAGTTTTTGTACTGTAGCTCAGAACAGTAATCATCTCGTGTGTGTTTTAATTCATTTATTTGTAAAACCATTTAAGAAACTTTCCTTCTCCAAGCAATTTAAGAAAACATCGTCTTTCTTCCTTCGTGCAGTCTTCTTGCCTCGGTAGATCACCAATCATGATGAAAACAAATAACACACAAGCACCGAAATTATTTTTATCTTAAACCAAATATTTAGTATTTAACTATGAGTATTTTTTAATCAAATTAATGAATAGCCATACCGCAACAAAAACCAGTACAGTCTATTCCGACCAATGTTTATGAAAATACGAACTTAAAGAGCAATAATTATTATCCTATAGTAATCTAAATCTTAGGCATCTTAATCATCTAACAATTCTTCTTCTTCGGGTCTTTAATCTTCTAAGTCATTCTTGTGCTCATTAGGATCTTTCGATGTTGTGGGTGATGGTTGACGTCAGTGGTGTCGTTGCTGCAAGTCTTGAATAATAGGGTAAGGCATGGACTAAGTTCTGAATTAGAGTAGAGTAGAAACAGAGATCTTCATGAAATAGATGAATAGGCAAGAAAGAGATGTGAATATGAGAGGGTAATTAAGAAGAGATGAAAGCAAAGAATTATAGGTAAGAATGATGACATATGTTAGAAGCAAAGGAAGTTTTGTAAAAGTTTTTTTTAATGAAAATAAGTACTTAAGGTTTTCCAGACTAATTAGCACGTCCTGCGATCAACATGCTCTAATACCAACTCTGTCGAGACCCGGCTCAGCAAAGCCAACCCCTCTGTGTTTACAGTACTAGTCCCAAGGATCATATGCTAGTATACACAGGTTAAACAGGATTGCCATCAAATACATACTTTATTAATAAAGAAAATAACTTATAACATACATGGTCTGAATGCCACTTACATTATGAATAAATTAAACATCAGAGTGCAGAAGATAAAAACGCGTGTCGGCTCAAACTCGTCAAACTACCACAGGCATCTGACCAGGGGTATGCCTCTAGTAGCCAAAAACTCCATCGTCGTACTCTGCCTCGTAAACCACTTACTTAGCAGAGTCGTCACCTACGCACAATTTGACAAACAATTAATGAGTATGGATAAACCATACCCAGCAAGCATGTATATCCTTATGTAATGAAATGAAAGGTATCAAAGAAATGGATCTGGTTAATTTGCATAAAGAGCACTTTTAACAATCCTATCAGTTTTAAAGCAATAGTGTAAAACAATTTTAAATTCATTTTTTACCCATGTTTTCTCAACACTATAATATTATGCCGTCTCAGCATAGACCGAGATGACACTCGCTGTCAACACTACACGAAACCCTTGCAATACACTCCCTGTAATGCATTGCATGGCAATCGCTGCCTGGCACTCGCTGCCAGGCAATCCCTATCCTACCTTTCTACAGCAAAGTTAATTATTAAAAGGTGAGACTAACAAGTGGAGCAGCCTAAGCCCGCTCTTAACCGTGAGCACGGCTATCATGATAGTTTTAACTCTGCAAAGTGTGTACACTTTACCCGCGGGACTCACCCGAGAGTGAGACGAAGCCACTATCCCCGTTCCATCTAGGGTCAAGAATGCCACACTAAGGATTCGCCCCAAGCCGTCTCGCACTAAGCTAGATGTTCCCCTCTTGTGCCAGGTGAGTATATGGTGGTAGCGAGCCACACTCACACCGCCATGACAATCCAACCCTAGATTTCCCGAGATAACAACTAAGGTATTACCATTATTAACACTCATGGCTGTACTATTTTGTCCGGTCAGATCATCGACGAAGTTCGGTCCTTACGTCGACCGGGGTGGCATACCACAAACCAACATCCACCAATCAAACCACTACATCGAATCTACTCACGCCACGTTGATTTTAGTTGAATTAAAGTTTAATCAAAATCACACGATAAAATGTAGATTCTCTCAACCAAGATTTAAATGATTTCCCATCATAATGATCGTCTAGATTTCCCATCGAAGCAAGTAAGCATCTAGCGTGAGTACAAATCAAGGATGGGTATAACAAGATATAAATTATGTTAGGCGTCAATAGAAAGGTAACACGTGCTAATAAATGATTAACACGTCATTGGCAATAACTAAAATTAAATAAACAAAATTAAATTAAAAATAGCATGCACAGTTAAATTTCTATGAATAGTGAATTTAGAAGAAAAACCGATGGGATCAATATGAATCTAGCTTGCACCTGGGTCCGGGTAGCACGATACTTGATAATCAACAGCTAGCTCCTCTCCGGATTTCTCCGCGATGTCTACACGCAAATCGAGGCACAGACGAATCAACAGCAGGAAATAAAATTCGGAAAATTATGAGATAAATACAGGATGTAGATTAGGTTAAAAGAAGATCAACAAAATTGGTTTGATGCGGATCGGAGCTACGGTTTAGGAAACACAAAAATGTGAAGGTGCACTGTTCATATACTTTGACTGAGCTTTGACCTGATTGAGGATTAAAGATGCTGCTCTGCTTTGCTTCCTTCACACGCGCAGAGCAGAGAAAAACGGAGCGGAGAAAAGAAAAAGGGGAAGGAAGAGAGAGAGTGAGAGAGAAAGAGAGATTGGGAGAGAGAGAGAGAGGGAGCATGCCGGCGGCGGCTTGGCTTGCGGCGGCGGATCCGGCGAGAGCTCCGGTGGCGGCGGGTCCGGCAGGGAAGGCGGTGACCAGCGGCAGGAAGCGGCGGCGCGGGATCCAGAGGCGGCACCGGCGCGGTCCCCTCCCCGGCTTGAGCCCAGGCGGCAGGGCAGCGCGTGGCGGCTCCGACGCGGTGGCGTGCAGCGCGAGGCGGCAGCGCGGCTCGGCTTCCTTGCGGCGGCGCGGGGGCGGGGCCCTTCCGGCCAGGCGGCGGCGCGGCAAGGCGGCAGCGGCGGCCTCGCGCGAGGAGATGCGCGGCGGCGGCGCTGGCATCACTGTTAGGGGCGGCGGCGGCGTGCGCGGCTAGGCGACGACTCCGGCGAAGACCACGGCTGCAGCGGCTCACCTCTACGGCGACGGCAGACTGCAGCACCGACGAGCTTCTTATTCTCTCCCCTTGCTCTGCAATGACAGCTAGGGTTTTGGAGATTGGGGTGCTACGGCTGATGGTTTGGCTTTTTATACCGTGTATTAAGTACACGTTGGTTGATTTTGGGTTGATGGAAACGGGTAGAGATATGGAAAGAGTTGATTTG
This sequence comes from Olyra latifolia, assembly GCA_036346145.1. NCBI lineage: Eukaryota > Viridiplantae > Streptophyta > Magnoliopsida > Poales > Poaceae > Olyra > Olyra latifolia. The sequence goes on along the minus strand of CM070527.1, from coordinate 17,941,123 downwards.
TTAGGAATCGAATTTGATTTGGCTTGGTTTGGAAAGAAAATATACTGTATGTATTTCTGACATGATTAGCTTATGAATTTGGTATGTATTGATATGGCATGTGGGGATTTAGGACGTGATTTGGGCTGAATATTTGGCATGTTTAGATTCTCTCATTTTGGAATGCATGATTTCGGTATGGATTGTATTTATGGTAGGGATAGTTGGGTGTTGCAAACTGAGGTGCGGTTGGGGATTCGATCAAATCAGATATGTTATTTTGGCATGTTTTGCTCTCAACCGATTTGTTATATTTGGGAGGCACGGTTAGGGCAATGTTGGATTGTCCTCATCATGGGACGATTGGACATAGGTGCAATTAGGAAAAACGTAATTAGGGGAAGATTAGGAAGGGTGCTCAGGGGGCGATTATTACAAAATTGGAAAACTTAGAGGATAAATATTAAGTAAATTATCTTAAATTAAAATAATGTGCTTTTAGGTTTTTGAAAATAATAGGACATCACAGCTGGCTTTTCGGCGGCGGTTCAAGGCGACACCAGCGCTAAGGTGCGGATGACGGAACAACGAAGGTCTAGAGAGGAAGAGGGAGACATGGAGAAACAAGAGACGGGGCGAAATCGGGGTCTCGCTGTATGAAATCCCTAATTCGGCGAAGAGCAGTTTTGGCCCAACATCCGACAAGGCCTTCGGCGATTAAATATGACTTTATCCGACCACGAACCTTCGATCTCTCGGTTGGGATGGATTCGTGATGAAGATACGAAGGACGTCCTCGGACGGTTTAGGCAGACTTGCACCGAGGTGGCGCTGAGACGAGAAAGAGTGGGGCGGCTAGGGTTTTGAGAAGTCAGCTTTCAGCGATTTTTATAGAGCGAAGGAAAAAGTTTCAGGATCCGAAATTTTGGGAGGATGATCTACAAGGAATTTTCTAGGACGTGTTCTCGAAATTGTGGTTTACATCTTTGAGATGGCGCAGCTGGCAAGAAAAGGAGGGGCAGTAGGGTCGGTTTGCCCAAAAAGAAAGAGGAGATCAAAGAAGGATAGGAAGGAGGAGATGACAAGTGGGGTCTATCGGTTAGAGAGAGGAAAGGGATTTTTCCCAAATATACCTTAATTAAAGTTTATTAAGAGAAAATCATGATAACACAAAACCCAAATCTTGTAATAAGAGAAGATAATAGAATTTTGAAAACAAATAGGAAAGTCCCTGGCTTTGATTTTTTTTTAACTCACAATAGATTGATTTATTTTGTTTGACAAATTTTCTTTTTCAAAACAAATCAAATTGGTTTAATTTTTCCACAATTGAAAATATACAAATAATTGAAATCCTTTTATTTTATAAGACCTTTGCTTAAAGCACTTTATTAATCGAAAAATCTAATTAGAGGTATTTTATGAAAATATTGTAATGCAACTCTTTGCACTTATTTTTATTCAAAATTCTCAAAACTTGACTTTTAAACTTTTGAAAGTCTTTTTAAAATCTCCACTTACAAACTATTACCTCAATGAAGTTTGAAAGTATTCCTGAAATTTTATTTCTCTCAAAAATTTTAATTTTCGCAAATTTGAAACTTGAGGATGTTACAAGCATTCAGAAGTCCTGAAGAATAGAGAGAGAGAGAGAGAAGGGGATGGTTAATTTTGCCATTTGTAGAATTGTAGAGTTGAATATAATGAGCATTCAAATGCTCTAAAGAAAATATAGAGAAAGAGAAAAGGATTATGGTTTTGGCATTTGCAGAATCTTAATACTTGAAGTCTACACCATCAACTTTATCCCAAGTAGTGATCCCTTCAAAAAGGAAACAGCAATGGTCAGCCGTCAGCCCAACAAAAAATCTGTTGGTAATTCATTGTTTTTTTATCAATACATTTTAGTAATTCGAACATGTTCGTGTAAAAAAAATCGAACATGTTGAATGTATGACAAATAGAGCATCAATAAATTTATGTAAAACTATTGACATTGTTGGCAGTTCAACTATTTTGAGCAAACGAACAGGAGCACTACCATTATTAATTACAATGAAATGAGGGAAAGATCAGTGAGAGAGAGAGAGAGGGGCCTGAGGAGATGGCTACAAACAAACGTCGCTACGGGTTTGTGACTGTCATGGTTTCAAGGTTAGACATCCTTTCTAATCTCGGAAACGATACGAGAGTGAGGGAAGGAGGATTGTTAGAAGATACGATGATTTATCTCCATCCACTCATTCCAGATGGCGTAGATCACCAACCCATTGATGACTGTCTCACAGATTTTAGAGTTGCAACTGTCATTTGGGTCCACCGGTCTTGGAAGTGAGGGCAGATATATTGACCGTGGCTAGGAGCCTTGTGTGGTGGGCACAAGATTTTTGTCCAAACTGCATTGGCGTATGGGTATTGTATGCACATGTGGTCAATTGTCTTTGGTGAAACCATGTAAAGTGGGAGGTTCAACCTTTCAAACCCCGTTTTCTGAAGACCTCGATTTAAAACCCTCAGTATGCATTTATATACTTTGTTCTAGCATGTTTTCGGGTTTTTCAATTGTCATTCAGATTTGATGGCATTACGCTTTGATACTTTTCTTATGTGCAGCAGTCTCTCTATCAAAGTTGCAAGACATAGCTGGAGCTTACATCTATTCATCTATACATTCAGCAAAACAAGCTTGCTCTTGGTTGAGCCACGGCGTCTCATTCATTGAGTCTATCCACGTCGCACGTTTTGTTCAGGCTGTCCGATCTGTTGCGTTGGACATGATCTGCCCCTTCAAGCTTGCTCCTAACTTTGCAAAAAAAAAGCTCTCCTTTTCTATTTTGCACGCTGGTCCCTGCGTCTTCAGGGTCGTCTTATCGTTTACAGCCTTAACTTTTTATAACATTGTGTGCGAGTCCTTCCACCTCATCTAAATAGAGTTTGGCCCTTGGACTTACTCGAAATTACCCACTTTTGCCATTTTCATAAAATCCTTAGACCCAACCTCTGTAGCCCTAGAGCACTGCTTCTCCCTCCTCCCATAGTTGTTGCGCCAGATCCAGGCTGCAGTAGAGCAGATCCGGTCACCGGCCATTGGTCCAACACACGCGTGGCACTCCAATCCCGCCGTTTCCCAGCGACGGATCCAAGGCCCGGCGACCCTGGACATGCACCTGGGCTCCGTGGCCGCGACAATGAATTTCTCCCATTGTGTATGGTGGCGAGCGGACGACAGTTATAGGGTTTCTAGGTGGCAGCAGAGCGGTAGGTGCAAGCGTTGGCCAGCATGCCCGGGCTCTAAAAATCCGCTGGCTCTGCCACTGCCATTTCCCAAAGCCTCGCTGTTCACGCACGCCAGCATGCCGTTCCTCCGTGCCCGCCACCTTCCCCCCTTGCCGGCAGCTGCCTCCTCCTCCGTACCAGCCTCCTTCCCTCTCTACAACCTCTCCGTCCTACTGCTTTGTTGCTACTCCTCTGCATGCCTCCTCCTTAATCACTGTTGCACCGTCGTCGGAAATCAGCCTAGGCCATGCATGCGAATCCCTCTAGCTCTGCCCTCTTCCTCTCACCTCCTCCGGCTTTCCTCTCCTGGTTCTCCCTCTCGTCCCAAAAATCCTAGCTTTGGTGTGGTCCATGGGTTTTTTCTGGCTGCCCCAAGCCTCCAACGGATCTGCGTCCGTATGCACGTGTATGCGTATGAAGATTTTGGTATGACCTTTGGTTGGTGTCAGTAGGGTATCACATCTTGATATTTCCTTCTCCATTCCAGTGCTATAAGATGTGCAGTTTGCCTTATCATCCATTTTTTTGTTCTTCTTCTCAAAGCTTGCAGAGAGGCTTCATCTACAATTCTACATAAAAATAGCGAGAATGCTGCTGCTCGGACGTCCGAGCAGTGTCGGACGCGGCCCACGCAGCCCACGCGCTCCGCTCACGCTTGCTCTGCCTGCACGTTCCGCCGAAGGCTTCGGTATCGACGTCGAGGCCTCCGTCCACTTCACCAACGACCGCGTCGCCGGCACCTGGTTTCCTCGCGCCCCCTTTTTTCTCTTCATTTTTTCCCTCTCGTGCTCTCTCTAGTAGCTCTCTATCTCTCTTCCTCTCTCTTTATTTTTTCCATCTCTACCCTTTTGATGGGCTCATTTGGGGAGCTCGGTGGGTAGATCCGGTGGGGGCTCGCCGGATCTAGAGAAGATGATCACTCCATTTGGAGAAGAGGCTAGAGGTTGAAGAAGGCAAGCTTTTTTTGTTTGAAACATTAGCTTGATACGTATGGAACATTAAAGTTTGCCTGGTGAAACATGTTTTTTGCTTTGATAAAATACTTTATTTTCTTGTGAAACATCGGGTTTGTTCCGTTGAAACACCGTTGAAACATGATGTTTGTGCTTGTAAAACACCTTGTTTGCTCTTTTGAAATACTTTTTTCATCATGTTTTTACTGAAACATCATGTGTTTCTCTTACCTTATTTCAATGTTTCAGTATCTTTGTTTTAATATTTCAGTAGGCTAACTTGAATGTTTCACCATGTTGACATAAATGTTTTGGTATCCATTTTCTATGTTTTCGTTATTGAAACATGTGTTTTGTACTTCTGAAACATTAGATTGTGTCTTAGGTTGTGTCTGATGAAACATTCTTTAGTAACTATCGAAGCATCTCGCGTTTTGCCTTTCTGAAACATTTCCTTCTTCTTGGTGAAATATTTGGTCTAACCTACTGCAACAGCGTCCAATTTTTTTCCTGCGATCGGACGTCCTATCCGTAGTCCTGTCCTAAAAATAGAGGTTAGTTGCCTACCAAATCAGTGATGATATCAAGAAGCAACATTGTTTATTCTAGGCCATTGAAGAAGCAAAATTGTCAAATGATGTATGCCATTGAAGCATAGATAATTCTAGGCTTTGTCACATACATTGAAGAATGGAACTGATCTTATCATAGATGATTATGAATAAAACAAATTAAACATTTTTTGCCCCTAAATCTTTTCTATGACATGGACATAGCACCGGTCCTTTAGATTCTTCTTGCTTCCTTTAATTTAGATTCTTGTTGCAAGCATTCTCTCTGTTCAATTTTTTCTGCCCCTGTACAAAATTAGTTAAATTATGCATCATTGCTCATTCCAGGCTGTCATTTAAATGCAGACCATAGTTGTATTGGTTTGGATTATATCAAAGACATTCTTACTTCAGAGTTTGTAGCAGGTCTTCAAATTTGTTATCAAATGTTACTGTGTTATCATATAGTAATATCTTGCAGGTTTAGCAGCATGCACTTAACCTCATTTGATGATTGCAGATTATTTTTGTTTCATTCATCCCAATATCTCATTTTTATTCTAATATATGCTACAGAAAAAGGGATGTCAATTTGAGATCTTCAGGTTGATATTCAGTATAATATGATGACTCGTGGTTTTTTTGTGTTGATGACAAACTTATACATTGGAGATACAGGTTTGCTGCAGGGCTTTGTTGAAAAAGGGGATGTCAATTTCAGGTCTTCGGGTTGATGTTGGGTGTAGTATGATGACATGTGGTTATTTTGTGTTGACGAAAACCTTATACTCTGGATGTAACATCCTCATTTTCAAAACATAAAATCATATGTATTGCATGGCATGAAAATTTTAAATATTTAAAAATGAGTATTCCCTTATTAAAATACTTTGTAAAATAAAATTTGCCAAAACCTAATTGCAAGTGTGTGTGTGTGTGTATATATATATATATATATATATATATATATATATATATATATATATATATATATATATATCAAAGATTGCAAAAGGTTTAACTGTAAAAATAGAATATTAATATTATTAATATAAATTCTAATTTGTAAAATGTTACTTTGCATTTTAACCCTTAGTCAAAGGTTTAAATTCAATTTAGCCTAATTTTCCTTTTTCCTTTTTCCTCTCTTGCTAGTGGACCCTACCTCCCTCTTCTTCCCTTTCCTTCTACTGGTCGAACTCCCCTCGACCTCCTCTCTGTCCAGGCATAGGGAGGAACCTTCCTCCTCTTCATCTTTGGAAACCCTCCCCCCCTCCCCAAATTTTGCACCCCTTAATGGGATTGATTCCCACGATCAAGGAGATCGTCTCCCTGCCCAAGCCGTGTCCCCTTTCCTAGTGTCCGTTCTTACAGTACTACAGAAATATTCATCCTTAACCCTTCATCACTGACAGATTCATCTAGAACCGTCAGTGATATGACCTGCCCCGCTCTGTCTCAACTAGGAACCCGAAAAAACCGCTAGTGATACCGAACCGCCAGTGATAGTGAACCTATCACTACCAGTTCTATAAGAAAACTGTCAGTAAAAGTGATACTTTCACTATCACTGGCCGTTCTATAAGAAAACCGCTAGTAAAAATATCACTGGCGGTTCTCTAAAACAACCGCTAGCGAAAGTAATTATCAGAATTTCTAAACCTTTTGAATTTTATAACTTTTTCATACGAGAGGGGAAGAGAGGAAGAAGAAGGGGAAGGAGAGAAAGAAAAAAAAGAGTGGGTAAGCCTAGGGTTTGTGCTAATTCAAAATTTCCTTTATTTATCTTCATGGATTTCACGATTAGGTGTTTTTCCCATGAATCCCCACTGTTTAGATGGTGAATTTCTTGGTTTACAGGTGATTAGATTGGTGAGGTGGGGTTTACTGGATCGATTGCTACAGCAGTAGCTTTATTTCTAAAATTGATTTAATTATGTTGAACATTAGACTTCGGCCATATTACGGAAGTTGTAGCTCTCGAGATTATCTTTCCGTAGAGTTCAAGAATGCAGAAAACGGAGTTACGGTGTGGGAGTTATGGCCGTTTTAAGCTGCTGTCCAGATTGTGATTTACATGAATTTCAATTCTAGAAATTGTTGTTATGGGGAATTTGTTGGCTTTAGATGGCTATGATGTATCGCTAGTTGGTAGTTGGCTATGCCACCTGCTAGCATATTAATTTTGGGAGTTTCTTGTAGGGAACATTGCTTCGAGATCGACTTTATTTGCGCCTCTTCCTACACCGTTCAGGAAAGAGGCAAGTGCATATTGTGATGGTGGTGATCCTTTTTGGGTACACCTTAGGTTGTGTTTACTTATTTATATTCTTATTGATGAATGTTAATACTATATGATAATCTGGTATTGGACAATGTGTTCGCATCCTAAGCATTAGCATGGCATGGAAAAGATGATTATGGCATGAAGTCCTACTTATGTAGGCACCACCCACGACCCACGGGATGGCGGGGAAGACCTGCTTCAGCTGTCAACCTCCACGGGATGGAGAGTAGAGTGTGATATCGACGGATATACACCCCGCGGTACCGGTACACGCATAAAAGGGATGAGCATGAGCATGTGCATTGCATAGTTGAGAATTATGAGTTTAAGAGATGTTACTGTTGATGTTTATAATAAGAATATGATCTCCATTACTTTATGTACTTGCTGAGTTTCATACTCACCTTTGTTTTCTTTGTTTCTTTTAGGTGACCGTTGAACAGCATGCATGGGGGCAGTAGTTCGACAGCATCACGTGCACGTTGTCACACACATTATTATCACCTTTAGCTAGCAATATGAACTGACAACTTTAACTTAAGTAGTTCCTCAAAAGTTTTGATTAATTATTTTATCGAGCTGGATGTTTGGTTATATTTGTTATACGAAATGTCCAATGGAGAATGGAGGATTTGCAGGGGATATGCTGCTGAAATTTTGTGAGAAATAGGTTTAGGTTGGTAGCACTTTGAGCCAAGTTAGGCTGGGGTGTTACAAAAACAAACAGCAAAAAATAGCAGCTCAAATCACCTGCAAAAATGTTCCAAATCATCATTCATTACACACGAGCTGCAAGCACAGTTGAGGAAAAACATCATCTCTCCTGTGCAAGCTCCAATCGATCTATGGAGGAAATCTAACCTAAGAATGCTAGCCTGATGCTCTTTGGTTTCTCTGTGAAGAACTAATGCGGCTCCAATGCCCTTTAGGTTTCTCTGTAAAGAACCAAGAACGAGAGAAGAGTAGGTGTGACTGCGTGGGAAATGATGTATACAGCGACCCGCTCATGTCTCTCTCCATATTTAATCTCACCTGGCCTAAGCATAAATCTTAAGAAGTCCATCAGACGGTGAAAAAATCGCCTACCAAATGAAGAGATATGCGGTCGCATGTGATGCCACGCTTGGCCTGTTTGGCCCAACACCGAGCCTGGCCCAAGGGGGCGGTATTTAAGGCAGAGGGAGACAGGAGAACGATCTGTTCTCAGCGCTGCACTCCCTCCTGTCCAAGTGTCCACGTGTTCTAGCTGCCGTCGCCGGACGTCGTCGCCAGCGGACATCGCCGCCGCCGCGGTGCCGTCACCGGTGCCGGGGCGTCGTCTCCTACGTCGAGCTGTCGCCGACCATCGAGCTTTGAGGTAACCCTAGGTGCTATGCCATGAGGGTAGAACGGGAGGCAAAATTGTGCGTACTCTTGAATTTCCCCCTAATTAAATGGTGAATTTCGTTGATTAGTGAAGATGAGTGGTTAGTGTTGGAGCTTTAGTAGATTGATTATATATGCAGCAGGTTCGGGTGATGTTTCGCCCTAGTTAGAGTGAGATTCAGGATTTGGCCCTATGAAAGAAATTGTGCGTCTATGTCTTAGTTTCGTTTGAGTACAAGAACACAGAAAACAAATGAGCGGTTTGAAAGATATGACTGTTTTAATTTAGTGCTTGCTGTCCAGAAACTTATTTTACTCGAATTTCAGATTACTGGTATTACTAGAAGGGTAAATTTAGAGGAGCGGGATTGTCGGCGTCGTGTAGTTTTACCTATCCGCTCTCCTTAGTAGCGAGGAATTGAGGTTCTCTATTAAACTCTGTAAGCATTGGAGCAGGATCGGTGTCGTCTATGCATCCTTCCGTCACTCGTGTGTAGAAAGGCAAGTATATGCTAAATATATAACTTATTAGATGTAGATGGCTTGTGGATGTGTTCTGTTTATGATTTTTACTTCTTTTTTTTGAGCTAACGGGCAGGAGCGCTGCCATTTCATTAAGAGGGAGAAAAACTGTACATGATTATAGAGAGAGAAGAGAGAGGGGGGAGAGGAGCACTAGTTAAGATACAATGACGGAGGCTGTCTCCCAAGAGGCCAGGCCCTCCTTGATGAGATCAACGACTTGAGGAGCTAATAGGGCCCGGTTGTGGAAGATGCGCCTGTTTCTCTCCTTCCAGATTTCCTAGATGACATGGATGATGAGGCCGTTGAGCGCGCGGGATGACTCCTTCGTCAGGCCCTTTTGCCGGGAGAGCCACCAGTCGATGAAGCCTTCCCTGGAGGCACCCCGTGGTGGTGTGGTAGCAATGATTGCTGCATCAAGAGGCAAATTACAGGTCCCACAGAGGTGGTCGATGGTTTCAAGGGGCCCATGGCAGAAGCAGCAAGTGGTGTGGTAAGGCCAGCCTTTCCTGGCGAGGAGGTCAGCCGTGTTGATGCGGCGGTGGCTCAGGGACCAGGCGAAGAATTTGCATTTGTTGGGGCCTTTGCATTCCAAATCGCGCGGGCCAAGGGGTGTCCAGAGTTGCCGACCGTCTGAAGGTTGTAGGCAGACTTGGCGGAGTAACATCCGTTCGCTGAATAGCACCAGTGAAAGGTGTCAGCGGCATCCGTGAGGTTGACCCGGCGGATCTTGCTCCAGAGGAGGAGACATTCATGGAAGAGGGAGGCTGAGGTAAAGGGGCCAGAGAGGCGCAACCAGCGGTGGGCAGGAAGGAGTTTGGCGACGGAGTGGTTCTTGTGCCTTGCTCTTGTAAAGCTTCGGGGCGATCTTGGCCGGGCCACACCACAAGCCAACGGTCAAGCCAAAAGCAAATGTTTTTGCCACTACCAACGGTGACCGTGGTGGCCATGCGGAAGAGAGCAAGCTCGATGGTAGACGGCTGCGAGTCCGAGCCGGCCCAGGGCTTGGAAGGGTCCATGCAGGCAAACCAAAGCCAGCGGAGGTGGAGGGCGCGGTTGAAGAGACCGAGATCGAGAATGCCCAATCCTCCTTGGTCTTTGGGGCGACAGACGGTAGACCAGTTGACCAAGGCATGGCCTGGGGCTACACCTTCTCGGCCCTTCCAGAGGAAGGAGCGGCGAATCTTGTCAATGTCGCGGATGACCCATTTAGGGAGCTGGAAGGTTGTAGCGAAGTAGGTGGGCATCGCTGAAAGGATCTTTGATAAGGGTTAGATGCCTTGGAGAGGAGGCGGCCCTTCCAATTAGGGTCCGGCGGGATCTTTTGGACGAGTGGGAGGTAGTGATTGCTTTGAAGTGGAGGAGGCCCGTAGGTGCAAGGAAGGAAGAACGGACGGGGAAGGTATCGAGCGTGTTCGAGGTCAATATCCTCACAGTGGAGGGCATGATGGAGCACTTTTGAAGGTTGATGTGCGGCCCGAGATTTCGCAAAGCATCTAGGATTTGGATGGTAGCTCGCAACTCCCCTATCGGGCGAAGAAAGATGGCAAGATCGTCGAAAGAGCGAGGTCCTCGAAGCAAAGGGATGGGCCCGGTTCGTGGGATGCCCGCCGCTCAATAAGTCGTTGGAGCGGGTCGATGGCCAGGATGAAGAGCATCGGGGAGAGGGGGTCGCCTTGGACCCCGCGGCCATGGTGGAACGGCGGCCAGGGCGGCCGTTGAGAAGGACCTTGGAAGTAGCCGAGCCGAGCAGAAGGGAAATCCAGTCACACCAGCGTGGGCCAAAGCCAAGCCAATGCAAAAGCTCCAGGAGGTAAGCCCAGCTAACGGAGTCGAAGGCCTTAGCAAAGTCAATCTTGAGAAGGATGGAAGGCGTCTTGCTAGCGTGAAGATTTTTAAGGGTGCTCTGGACGCAATGGAAGTTGTCCTGGATGCAACGGCCCTTGATGAAGGCGCTCTGGTTGGCGGAGACGATGGCGTTGAGGCGGGGGGCCAGGCGGTTTGCAAGGAGTTTGGAGAAGGTTTTGCGAAGTCAGAGATAAGGCCGACGGGCGAAAGTCCTTGAGGCCCTCGCAGTCTTCCTTCTTGTGGAGGAGGATGATGTTGGCCGTGTTGAGGAGGCCAAGGTGCAAGCCATTGGCGTTGAAGAGTTGATCGAAGGCCTGGGTGACCTCAAGCTTGATGGTCTGCCAGCAAGCCCTGTAGAAGGAACTCGTGAAGCCGTCGGGGCCTGGGGCTTTTCCTCCTGGGAGGGAGGAAATGGCTTTGAGGATCTCATCCTCGGAGAAAGCGTGTCGAGGTCTGGAGATCATCTTCTTTGGATGCCGAGACTATGCCAAGCAAAGGTGAGGGCCACAGGAGGCTCTGCCGAGCTGATTGGAGAAGAAACGCCAGCATTCCTCTTCCTTATCCTCCTGGGAGATGGCGATACCCTGGGGTGTGGCGAGAGCGTGGATGTGGTTTTTTCGACGCCGGGTGCTAGCCCTGATGTGGAAGAACTTGGTATTGGCATCACCTACGCGAAGCCAATTGATGCGGGCTCGTTGTCTAATGTGGCACCTCTCAATGGCCGTGAGACCCAAGAGACGATCTTTTAGGCCTTGAAGCAGGGAGCGCTCGGGGTCGGAGAGGGGGCGAAGTTCGCGGGCGATTTCAAGCAGGTCAGAGAGGATCCTCACAATAGCCAGATGGAGGGAGGTATATCTGACCTTCGTGCGGGCCCAAGAAGAGAGGGCTTTCGCAGTACGGGAGAGCTTGATGTGGAGCAAGCGTAAAGGGGAGGTGGGGACCACATCACGGGACCAAGCCGTCGAAACCACCTCTTGGAACCCCTCAAGGCCGATCCAGTAGTTCTCAAAACGGAAGCGACGTGCGGGGTGGGTGGAGAGGTCCTCGGAGAGGAGTAAGGGGACATGGTCCGATATAAGGGAGGGAAGACCCTAGAGGGTGATGCGACGGAGAAGAAACTCCCAGTCGGAGGAGCAGAAGAGGTGGTCAATGCGGCTCATAGTCGGGTTCGCTCTCTGGTTGCACCAAGTGAATCTACGGCCAGTGAGGGGGAGGTCCTTGAGGCCAAGGGTATCTAGAGTCTGGTTGAAAGCTGAGATGAGCGCATGGTTAACGCGGTTGTTGTTTTTGTCCCTCGGGCGTCTGATCATGTTGAAGTCACCGACTACCATCCAAGGAAGGTCGGGGTCGGTAGGCGTGTGTCCCATGAGCTCATTGAGGAAGTCGAATTTGTCCTGTCTAGACTGCGGGCTGTAAACCACTGTTAGACGCCACCTGACCTGGTCGAAGCAAGAGGTGACCGTGACCGAGAGGCAGTGGGAGGAGGAGGCCGACGAGTCAAGCAAGAAGTAATCGTCGTGGGCAAGGATCCAGATTCCCCCCCTGGTGCCATCCGCATCCAAGGAGGAGTAGGAGGTCGTGAAGGCGGAGCCGGCGCACTCGTGTAGGAGGTTCAGTTGGACAGAGTCCAGCTTCGTTTCTTGGGGACACACGAGGTTAGCGCAAGTAGACTGCATGAGGTCGTGGAGGACAGAGCGACGGACTCCAGCGTTTAGGCAGCAGACGTTCAAGCCGAAAGGCGGCGTTCCGTCATTCAAACACATGGCGACACCGAGGTAGAGGCGCCTCATGGGCCACCTTGCTGGTGGGTCTCCGCCGGCCCAACTTCTTCATCGCTCGTCTGGGCTGAGACAGCCCGAAGGCGAGCTAACTGGCGGCGTCTGGGTTCGGCAGGCCTAGGGCCTGGCGAGAGGATGGGCCTCCCGCGCCCGTGTCGGCGGCCGGGTGGGAGTTGGACTCCAGCTAGCTCGGCTCGGCGTCGATTGCCGGCGGGGACCATCCGAAGAGGATCGCTTCAACTCGGAATCGGAGCTTCCTTCTTGTCAAGTCGGTCACTGTGGTAGTACGGTCTGGTTTACAATCTTGTGCCTGCTCACGGGCGGCACGGCGGGAGAGTTGCAATAGAGCGGTCCAATGCAAGCGCGCCAGGAATGTGGCGCTGGACAGTGGTCTGGCGCGCGAGCAGACGAATGTCGACAAACAGTGAATGATGGCGCATGGCGGAGGCAGGCGAGTCATGAAGCGACGAGATGCGCGAGTTGTTTCAGTGAGGTCGCAAGCATAGCCGCATGTGTTTCCGTCCTGGCTGAGCGGCGGTGCTGGCAGCACGGCCAGGGTCCGACTTGAACCTGGTGGCGCCCCGTGGCGTCTATGCGGACGGAGCTGTGTTGGAAGCGTTTCAAAGTCAAGCGCGATGGACGAATGGGGTGTGGGATATTGTGCCCAGAATTAGGTGCCCGTCAGCAAGGGAGTTGCAGTTGACCAAGCCCAACGTGTCGATGATGCTCAAGTAGTGGACCCGGGGGATGTAGTCGGGGTTCTCGCACCAAGCCCACACATTGAGTGAGCTGGTGGCGTCAAGACCGGGAGAGAGGCAGCGCTCCTCGACGCCTTGGAGCGCGCAGGCAGAGCCGATGATGGAGCAAAACCGGGCCATTCTGGTGGGAAGGGCGAAATGGGAGGGAAGAAAGCCCCCTACGTCGCGACGTGACGAGGTGCCAGGCGTCGCCGACAGCCTCATGCCGGACGACGGGAGGAAGGGAAGGGGCAAAGCGCACTTTCTTGGTTGCGCAGCTCCCTTGGGCGACGGCGTCGGTGAAAGATCGCCACTTAAGCGAGGGGCGCCGGGAGCAGGGACGAGGCGGGGAGGCGGCAAACCGTTGGTAGGGTTGGAGACGGGTGGCGGCGGCGCCTGTGTCTGGATCTCGACCGAGGCGGGGACGGTGGTGTTGGGGACGGGAACCGGGAGCTCGATGGCATGGCGGTTGCTCCTGGCAGCAGCTTTACAACACCATGCACGGGGCGACGAGCTGCGGAGAATGGCGCGCGGCAACGGGCGGCGAGCAGCAAACGCGCCGGTGCCAAGCGGAAGGTGGCGGAGCGCCGGCCTGCTTCGGCTCTCTCAACCCAAGAAGCAGCTCGTGGCGCTGGGCCACGGATGCGGGCACATCGAGCCTGGAGCGGAGTTCTTGGCAGAGAGGGATCAAGAACGCGGTGGCGGTGGCAAATCCACGGAGGCTCTCCACAATGGCGGAGGCAGATTCGCGGCGGCTCGTCTGCGGAGCTTCTCCACGCCGGCGCGGTGGCGATCGGAGGCGGCGGATCGGAGTTGGAGGAGGTAGGAGCGGCGAGAAAGTTTCGCTGGCGACACGAGATCTTCAATGGCGACGGCGGCTGTGGTGGGTGCGGAGGGTAGGTCGTGTAGGCGTCGGGAGCCGTCGCGGTGGTCGGAAGCGAGGAGCCGCCGCTGGATCGGCCGTGGTGGCGGTTGAAGACGGGCGACGGCCGGGACCAGGGCGGCGGTCGCGGCGTGGAGGCGCGGATCGGCTTAGGCGACCTCGCGGCAAGACCGGCGGCGACCGATCCGCGCCCGATCCGGAATCCCGGGCGGCGGCCGGCGGCGGAGACGCAACCTCCGCTTCGAGGCTTTCTCCCGTGAAACAACCTCCAGATCTGGATTCTGGGGCAGCAGCGGTGAGTGGCGTGATTTTTACTTCTGATTGGTTCTAAATGGCTGTATGATCCTTATTCGAGTACTTGTGATATTTATTGTTATAAGTTGGAGGAGTGTGAGTTGTGTGACAATGGAGACATTATTGCATCATGTTGCATATGAACCAAGTCAGTGAGAAAGTCGCTTTTGGCTAGTCTAGTGAGGTCGGTGAGAAAGCCAAAAGCAACTAGTCTGGTGTGCTCTCAAGAAAAGACCTACTCCGGTAGGCACTCCGCGGGAGTGAAGTATTAATTGGTCCCTACCTAACATAGGACGGGCAAAGGTGTCACATCGACGGGTGTGCGCCTGGCTATACCGGTATATGCTTAACAGAATAGACATGTGCATCGCATAGAATTGAGTTGGTGAACAGTGGACTGTGTGGAGTATTGCAATGATCTGTGTATAGACTCATCGGTGTGGTGTTGATGTTTTAATTATTTATACATATACTTTGCTAAGTATTCTCCAATACTCACTCTTGCTTTTATTTGGTTTTAGGTGATCCTTGAAGGCGACATGCATGGGATGGGCTTAGCTACATGATCTTGGTTATCTATTTTAAATACATTCATTTATTAGAACCTTTTGAGAACTGGATTACTTGCTTCGTGGATTGCTTTGTGAACTTAATTAGTTTTGAGAACTTGAGATGTTGTATTTGATGTCGTGGATGTTTTATAGTGGTTGTGGTTCGTTATATTGCGTAGATTTTGAATATTTACAGCGTTTACCTTGTGCGGATTCAGTGAAAACAGGGAAAGCGTTGTTGAAATTTTTAATGAACAGTAAAGTTAGTAGCATTTCGGGCTTAGAAGAAGCCGGGGTGTTATATCGCATGCCAAATAGCAATTCTGTTAAAATATTCGTTTATTCAACCCCTTGCAACCTTAACATCTACCATTACTCCACTGGTTCATCCACGTGTGCAAATTTAGCCATATTTTCCTCTACATCATAAAAACCACATTTGATGTGAATTTATCTGGTCAAGAGACCAAGCCGATACGGTTTCTGTAGTTCTATGGAATAAATCCCCAGTTTCATACCACGAAAACAAATTTGGATGTAACGTGGTAGTTCAAGACCAACTTAGCAGTTTTACTTTAAAGCAAAACAGAAACTGAGAAAACTGGAGACCGCATGCATCGTACGGCACAATTTAGAAATTGCATGCTTGCCTTCTTTATTGCGTCCTGCTTCACACTAGAAGTTTAAAGTTTGCTGAAGGAACGATTGTTACCGTCATGTATAGACTATATATATGTCAAATATATTATTACATTGAAGATGCATAAGAGCATTCACTAAAATTTGGCAACGGCAAACTTGGCATCCTTCGTTCCTTGGGCGACACAAAAAATCTTACAAATTTGCTGAAAATAAATATTACTTTGAAGCCACACCAGAGCATTTCGTTATAGCGGCCAGTAGCCTTGGCATGGGGGGCATATCAGGCTCTTGTAGACCCTCAAGAACAAGGAGCACTTCACCCATTGTGGGTCGATCATACTCGTTGTCTTGGATGCACCAAAATGCAACTTTGCAAACTCTTTCTGCTTCTTCCAAATTGAACTCACCATGTAATTGGGGATCCACCAAACTCTGCACATCTCCGTCACGAAGCCTGCTGATGGCTTGCACTGGAAAATAAGCAACATGATAATTGCTGGTAGAATATACCTCAGGTGAATTCCTCTTTCCCGACATGAGTTCCAACAGTACCATACCGAAGCTGTAAACATCAACTTTTGGTGTAATAGCAACTCCACTAATCCACTCTGGGGCAAGATACCCCACGGTTCCTCTGAATGTAGTTAGAACTCTGCTAAAATCCCTTCCTACAAACTTTGCCAACCCAAAGTCTGCAATTTTTGGAACAAATGATGCATCGAGAAGTATATTTTCTGGTTTAATATCACAGTGTATGATGCATTCGCGGCAACTCTCATGCAAGTAGGACAATCCTCTAGCAACTCCTATGGCAATTTGATACCTGGTGCTCCAATTTAGCACGGCATCATTGCTCTTAAATAGATGGACATCAAGAGAACCATTCAACATTTGCTCATAGACTAGTAGCCTCTTATCACCTTCACAGCAGAAACCAATCAATTTGACTAGATTGATATGTTGGATCAGTCCAATAGAACTCACCTCAGCCCTGAATTGCTTCTCTCCCTGACGGGCACTGTCAAGCCTTTTCACTGCTATATTAGTCGAGTCACTTAACACCCCCTTGTACACAGAGCCAAATCCACCTCCTCCCAGCTTTTCAGAGAAATTTTTGGTCGCACGACCTAAATCACTATATCTGAAGGCTATAATGCCACCACAATCTTGTGTGATGTTTAATGGCGAACCATACCGATTGTTCCTCCTCCAAATAATCAACAACAGTATGAGCGCCACCAAGCCAAAGCTAGCAATGCTTGCAGCAGTAATAACGCCAACGTTTGATTTTGTTTTGTTCTCACCTAAACTTGGCAAATCTTTGGCTGCAAGGCGAAGGTATAAAATATCTCCAGCAGGATTGGCAGCAGTATTGAGCAGTTCTCCATGCCAGACAGAGCACCTGCTACTGCCGTAGGAATAAGCAGTGCAAGAGCAGTCATTGGCGCAGGCTTGTGCGCACTCAGTCGGATTGGTAGCTTCTAAGATTTGGGGGACATAGGGCAATCGAACATTAGGTATGGGCTGGAATTTGTCGCTTGAACTTGTCCTGTTTTTCACACTAGTGCATTCTAACGGAGTGTTTCTCCTGCAACCTCCTGATCGATCATCAAGATCCCAATCCCCGGGCGACTTGACAGAGAAGCCGTTCATACATTCACAAGATAGATTTTTAGGTCCGCTGCAGACCGTGAATGGTCCGCAGGCTGCATGCACAATGCAAGGATCCAAGGGCTGGGAGTATATTTCTAGCCAACGCTGTGAGGCATCTAACCACACGCGCACCTTGATCTGGCCAGAGATGTCTCCCGAGGTGAATACGGTGGGCGATTCATCCAACAAAGAATACATGTAGTACTCCTCTTGGCTGTTATCAACATGCGTGTAGTTTATGAAACGGCTGTAGAGGGGATCAAACTCTGGCAACGTGGTGTATATGTGTCCAAGATATTTCCCGGACGACCAATACACTACAGAGGAGCTGCACTCCCTGAGGACGATCCCTCTCTCTACGCTGTCAAATTCAGCGCAGTATGAGCCCAAACCCGGGTTAATCCGGTTCTTCTTTGTGACGAAATGGTGGTGGAACCCGGTGAGCTTGTTCCAGCCAACCTTGGCGCCGGGGAGCAAGACATCGGTTGGGTGGTCGAAGCTCTGCCACAGCACCAGGGATGGGTCTGAGGCATCCCGCATCACAAGGTTGCCCAAGTTGGAGAGCACAAGGCTGATGTTGTTGCTGGTTTTCGTCCGATTGACAATTTCAGCGGACCAAACAATGGATTCAGGTGCATGGTTTGAGATGACAAGATTGCCATCCCCTGAGATCTCCAGCTGCGTTAGCTTGGATTTTGGGTGAGTGATTGGGTTTTCCCTATTCGCGACCCATACGGTTGTGAAAACTGGAATCTTGTTGAACCATATACCTAGGTACCAGTTGGGGGAGGTGGTGTTGTCTGAGGACGACTTACTGCTGCTTTCTGGCTGGAAGAAGCCAAGCGCGAACTTGCCGTTTCTTGAGACGAGCTTGTCACCGACGGCGAGCGCTTGGCCTATGGTGAGGGTATCATTTGCAGCGGAACACCATGTGGTGTGCAGGGTGAAGAGGAGAAACCCGAGGCATATGTAGACGGGAGGCATGGAGTAAGACTGGAGTCAAGTGTGAGCTAGCTAGCTGAGATGATTGATGGATGCACGTTGTGTGCTGCCTTGCTGGTGTGAGGATGGAGGGACGAGGGGAATATATAGCGTGTGGCAGTGACATGGTAAGAGCGGGAAAATTAGGCAAATGATATCGATGTGAATGTCATTACCAAGTGCCTTTCGCGAAATGATACCAGTGCTACCAATTTCTTCCTTTCATAACACTAGCGACATCTAATTATCTATTATATATATAACAGAGTTAAACTGAGCCATCACGTTAATCCACATCATCCAGATTATTTCGATCGTTCGATCAAGACCAGATTATTACGATTTAGATTAAAAGAGTATTATATATATAACAGAGTTAAACAGAGCCATCACGTTAATCCACATCATCCAGATTATTTCGGTCGTTCAATCAGGACCAGATTATTAGATTTAGATTAAAAGAAAGTGTCTACATCGACCATACAATTAAAATTAAAAATAAAAAAGAAAAGAGTTCATATCAAATACGAATTGTACAAGCAGTCCATATCATCACGATAAAAATAGAAATAAATATAATTTAAAATAAAAATAATAGAAAATGAGTCCTTATCAACTAATATAATACTAAAAAAGTCAATATCAACTATAATAAAAAATATAAAATAATATAAAATAAGTCTAGCCGTGCAAATGCACGGGCCACCTTGCTCGTTATATAAATAAAGTAGGGGCAAACAGAACCACCATATTAGTACATATTACACGGATTATTTTAGCATTGGATCAACCATGGAATAAGATTATAACGACCTATATGAAAAACAAGAGTCCACATTAACTATAAAAAATTAGAAAAAAACAAAATATCTATACCGTCAAATAACAGTGGGCCATATTATAACAGTCTAAATTAAACCAAGAGTCAATATCAACTATGATTAATAATACTAATAATACGAAAGAGTTTATAAATGAACAAATCTATCAATAAAAAATGAAATAAAATAATAGAAAAAGAGTTTAATTGGGAAGAGTCCATATCCATCCGAATTATAATAGCTTATATTAAAAAGAAATAATTTTTAAAATTTAAAATAAAAATAGAAAAACTGTCCAAATCAAATGTGAAATTAAACAAGAAGTCCATATCAGATCAAATCAAATACGAGACTAAAAAGGAGTCATTATCGGTTATAATAAAATAAATAAAAAATATAAAACTACTCCATATCAACAAATACAAAACTAAAGAAGTCAATATCAACTAAAATAACAAATAAAAATACATACAATTAAGAAGAACAATAATAAGAAATGAGCCATTAGCATAACGAAATCTTGCCGCACAAATGTGCGGGCCACCTTACTCGTTATATATGTAAAGCATGGACAAACAGAGCCACCATGTTGGTCCATATCACCCATCTGTAGATAGAAATAAGTCCATTAATCTTAAAAAATTGTAATAAAAACAATTCAATTCAATATAGAAAAAGAAAAGAATTCATATCAAATACGAACTACAGAAGGAGTCGTTATGAACTACAACAAATATAGAATAGATAAAATTTAAATAAAAATAGAAAACAAGTCTGTATAAACTATTAGGAAACATAGTGGGAGAAACTGGATTGAGGGAAATGGAGAGGTGAAGGGAGACAGGTGGTGGGTCCGGTGGTGGTGGCTCTGGCCAGCTCTGGCAAGCAATGCGGCAGCGGTTTCATCGGCATGACAACGAGGTGGAGACAACGGTGGCTCCGGCTGCATCACCGGCTCGAGAAACAAATGGTGGTAGGTCATGGCAGTGCAAGATTTCCCAATTTTTCTGGACATCTCACTAATGGTGGAGGCCTCACCAAATCGAGGCATATATGCCTCCCCGCCTCCCATTCTCTACCCCCCCCCTCCCATTCTCTCCTTCTCCCTGCTGCCCCCTCTCAGATCTGCCTTCCCAGATCTACACACTGCCGCCGCCATGGCCTCCCCAGACCGCGCCGTCTCCCCACCCCACGCAGCCTCCTTACCCCGTGCTGCCTCCCCAACCCGTGTCGTCTCCACACTCCACGCCGTTTTCCCACCCAGCGCCACCTCTCCACCACACGCTATCTCTCCACCGCGCGCCGCCACCGCACTTTGTGCCGTCTCGCCACCCCACGTCACCTCCCACTACTAGAGAACTACGCATCAATATCGGCCTATTACTCCTAATTATTTGTGAACCCATAGTGATCGGCTAATAATACATGTGATAAAGTTATATGTATGTATCATTTTGTGTGAGGCGCAAGACACCGATCGAGGTCGTCCTGTTCAGTCATTTGCCCAATTCCGCCCGGCAAGGGCTGCGACTCTGCCGTCAACGTGGTCGTCCATATCTCCGTTAGGCGAGCGATGCGGACAGTCCGTCGGGGCGGCGTGCCTTCTCTACGCACCTCTAAGGCATTAGGCATAGAACGACGACGATCGAGGCCGTTTGACCTGGCCGGTCTCCGCCCAGTGGCGCCGTCCCAGTCCTTGGAACCAGTGCAGTCCTAATCTCTTCTCGTCTCTATTATCTTTGATTGATGGGACGTACGGCACTTAATAACAAAAGCAACTACTCCAGTACGTACTGTGTAAAAATAGTATTGACCAAGTCTAATTCTCATTAAGTTGAAATCAATGGGTGAAGCACATGACAGGGAGTTGAATAACTAAGCTGCTGTCGAGTTTAATTGAGCGGTAAGAATTAGGATCACAATCTTGGAATTCATCTTTTTTAGCATTGTAGTAATAGTTGATATTTTGGCATGCATGCATGGTATAGGACTATAGGTAGAGTGAGCCGCATTGTAAGTACGCATCGTCATGCATGCAGCATGCTGTGAGTGGAGCATGTTAATTTGTGTTTGTCTTCAATTAATTACCTGAGCGAGAGCGTGAGCTAAGAGCATGTATAATGGTTGAGACTACAAGAATCTCTAAACATTGTCATGTTATCTATAGACAACACTCTAGACAACCCATACAATGGATGGTCTCTAGAGTTGTCTGTAGAGTTATTAAATGCTTATATGGAGTTTAAGAAATAGGGTTATCAAATGTGCATGTTCTTTTTGTAGTTTACGTATTGCTATTTCATTCTTCAATAACCATTTGAGTATATGGCAATATGAGAAATATCTAATTAATTGATAATTTAAATTAATTTAATTTTAAAGGGTAGTAGAACATAGATATTAAAAAAAGATAACTCGTACATAACTAAATATTTGAATTGTTTCCAAAGCGTTGCCAAATGTGTTCAACTAAATCCTTCTTATAGTTGCACATGTGTTGGTCGAGCATGAATAGCAGAATTCCTATGTAGTACATCCGTGAAACAAATATTAGGTCCATCATTCACTTCCGGTGGTAGAACAAATGATGTCCCTGCAGCCTCGTTCAAATCCAATGGTGTGGTGACTAATTCTCGTTCATCTTCAACGATCATATTATGAAGAATGATACAAGCTTGCATTATTTTGCCAATAGTAGCACGTTTCTAGAACTGTGCTGGGCGGCGCACAATGTTAAAGCGAGATTGCAACACCAAATGCCCGCTCAACATCTTTCCTTCCCCCTTCTTGGTGCTTTGCAAATAATTTATCCTTCTCTGACTGAGGGAGCGGTATTGTCTTTATGAAGACAGCCTATTCAGGATATATACCATCGGCAAGATAGTAAGCCCTATCATATTGCCTCCCATTTACAGTGAAACGCACTTGTGGAGATTCCCCTTTTAGTGATTCAGTGAACAATGGTGACTGATTAAGCACATTGATGTCATTGTTAGACCCCGCAACACCAAAATATGCATGCCATATCCGAAGGTCTTGCGAAGCAACTGCTTCAAGGATCATAGTAGGAACACCATGATCGCCACGGGTGAATTGGCCCCTCCACGCGATAGGACAAATTTTCCATTGCTAGAGCATACAATCTATGCTCCCTATCATACCAGGAAACCCACGAGATTCACCAACTTTAAGCAATTTTTCCAATTCATCACTAGTAGAGGGGCGCAAGTACTCGGGACCAAAGGTTTCAATCACCCCTTGGGCAAACTTTCCTAAGCATTCCAACGCTGTGCTAGCACCAATCATTAATACCTCACCAAGTTGATCAGCAGAGGTGCCATAAGCTAACATACGAATTGCGGCCTTGCACTTCTGAAGTGGTGAGAGACCCGATCGATTACTAGCATCTCTCCTATCAGTGAAATAGGAATCCCATTGGCCAAGAGCACTTACAATACGTAGGAAGAGAGGCTTTCTCATACGAAATCTTCTACGGAACATCTCGTCGGTGTAGATAGGATGATCGGTGAAGTAATTCTCCATAAGCCGCTCATGGGCAGCTTCTCGTCCCCTTTTTATGTACCTCCTCGGACCACTTCGTTGTCGATGACGACGTGATGATTCCTCTCCTTCCACTATCTTTTCCTTCAACTTGACACCAATCCGATTGGCGATTGAGTCTAAGGCATCTTGCTCACCGAAGAAATCTTCAATAGTGTACAACTCGGTTGGATCTACAACCACTACCATGGATTGAGCCTTCAATCCCGGTTCCAAACCGGTATCAATCCCGGTTTTGGAACCGGGATAGGCAATTCGGGACTGATGGCATGGAGCCATCGGTCGGTTACTCAACCCGGATAGATGTTAGAAATATATTTAAAAATATAATGCGCACATATGGCTTCTGTGGGACTCGAACCCGAGATCTCGTGACTCCCCACTCACCTTTCTAACCAACTCACCCACCTACGCGTTCTGATATAACTAGGATATGCATTCCTTTTAAAGATTCCTTAGATGAGGCTTTAGTCCCGGTTCGTAACACGAACACGAACCGGGACTAAAGGCCTACCTTCAGTCCCGGTTGGTATTACGAACCGGGACTGATGAGCTTCCATGCCAGCTGGGTTGTACTAGCCTATATGGGAGGAGCATCAATCCCGGTTGGTATTATCAACCGGGACTAATGTGAGCGACGAACCGGGATTGAAGCCTTGGAACTACGAACCGGGACTGATGCTACTATTAATACCGGTTCGTATCTTATCGGTACTGATAAGCCGGTATGGAAGGCTGTTTCTCTAGTAGTGAACGTCAGGATCATCTAAGGAAGAATCAGATTGAGAAGACATGATTTTTTATGGGCTCTCTAGATTGTTTGCTCACTGTTCATAGTCACACACACACACACACACACACACATATATATATATATATATATATATATATATATATATATATATATATATATATATATATATATGCAACAGATGTGAACTAAAGCCAATGTGAAAGCAAGTAGATATCAGACCAATATCAACCAGCACCCAACTGAACCGAGGTGGTGTGGGCTGTTACAGCACCCAACCGATGGCAACCAGCCCAACAAATATTTAGTGCAGACTTCTAAAAGATCATGTAAAGTTAGAAACATGCGAAACAATGTCTAGAATGCAGGAATTTCATAGAAAGTTAGAAACAGCTCAATCCCACCAACGATGAATATACTTAACAGCCAACAACCTTCCTTTCTTGTGCATGACTGGTAGCTACAGGAATGATCACTGACAAATATGCTTTACAATTTGTCAGGGACAACTAAGATGCTCCAGCAAAAGACCAACATGCTCCAGCAAGTCTGACCAAAATAGAGTTCTCTGAGCACATTTTACCACAAAGAACATGAGACCAACACCCCCACAACCCCAACACCACCCCTTATTCTGATGTAGCCACTGAGCTTGCCATCATCTTGCTTCTCTTTGCCATCATCTTGCTTTCTTTGCATACAGATTAGCAGCCTGAATTAGAGGAGCGAATTAAGAGAAACTCTAACAGCAATCAACCAAACAGTGGCATGTATGAAAAAGTCAGCTTTTAGTAACAAATTAATTCATTGTCTACCAAACTAATACAAATCTCTGTTTTTGTTTCAGGTTCAGCTAGCATAGCAGCAAAATTAGCAACAGTAAACAGAAAAAAAAAAAAGAAAGCCATTCTTACCTCAATCACTATCCAAACAGCTTAGCACTCAAAAACTTTATTGCTTTCGTGTGCTCGGTCTTCATATCATCCGTCATTGTACTAGTGTCACGAGTCATAAGTGCCATATAGGTATCAAGCATTTTTGACTCCTTTTCAAACAGTTTGGCTGCCTTGTTCTCTTGTGAGGCTAGATGATTTAGTTTCGCTGATTCCAACTTTTCAGCAGAGAGACGTTGTTGTACTTCCATCAAACTACTACGATTTTTGTTAGTTTCAGCCTGTGCATTTAGGAACTTGTCAAGCTCTTCCAAGTCTGATTTGGCCTCCTTATTCTCCTCAACCTTGCTTCTTTTGGTCATACGCTCAACCTTGGCTGCTTTGTTGCCTTACGGACGTGGGATATCATCAAGATCTCCAATGCAATGTATATCGACCGCCTCCCCTACATCTGCAATTTTTCTTTTGTTATCATCACTAAGATTATTGTTGTATGATGTCCACTTAGGATTATCTCTCACAGCCTGCTTCCAAATAGTTTCATACGCAAACTGTCCTCCATAGTCTTCTGTATAGAATCGACGAGCCTTGTCCATCAACTGATCATCATATTGTCCACTAGAATAAATATTTGTAGCTTTTGTCCCAGAAGCGTGGAATTGATTAACCAACTTATTCAGTCCATGCCAGCAATCCTTTGCTTGCTTCCACTGTCTATGCCGACTTTTTGGGGTGGTTTTGTTATACAATGTCAAAACATCCTTCCAGTACTAGTCTTTTTTTTGTTATTGCCATGATAGAATCATTTGAATTGTTTAACCAAGCACTCATCTACATTAGTAAGACTCATAGTAAAACACATGTGCATATTAGGTTAAATACAATACAAGCTAACAAAAGATAACATACCAATCTTCCGTCCTCCTCAAGTGTCCAATTCAAACGCTTCTCAGTCCTACCCTCTACATCATCGTCTCTGCTATCAACATTGATAGGAGTACCTTGTGATGTATTTGTTGCTGGTGGTGATAAAGAGTGTAGTGCATGGTGCCGCCAACAAAGTGAGAGTTTTGTGGGATGGGCTGGTGAGGAACATGCTGTGAATTTTGTGACATGGGCTGATGAGGGCTATGTTGTGGAAAAGGGTAATTGTATGGATTTTGAAGGTAATTAACAAATCCCCCGGGTGGGTGATAATCCTTTGCCCTACATAAAAAGATAACCAAATTCTAATATAACAGTCCAGAGGTAATTAAGAATTCATACAATACTCAGTTCAAATTAGGCATAAACTGTGCACACTGATCACTGCAATGTTGTTGAAGTAATGAATTTTATCAAGGCAATGTAGTAGAGGATAGGGAGATTACCAATTTGTTGGATCTGATGGAGATGGCTGATCAGACATCATTGCTGGATGGAGGCGGCACGGCCAGCTCGGTGGAGATGGCTGAACCCGGCGCCTGTGGAGAGGCTTGCTGCGGCGCCTTGGAGAGGATGGAGGCGGTGCCGGCCTTGAGGATGGAGGCGGCAGAGGTGGGGGCGGCGAAGATGGGGCGGCGTGGTGGAGATGAGGGTGGCGGAGATGGGGTGGCGGAGATGGGGGCTACGCGGTGGAGACGAGGACGGCAGAGATGGGGCGGCACGGTGGAGACGAAGCGGCGGAGATGGGCGGCGCGGGAGACGGAGACGGTGGAGAGATGAAGCGAGAGAAGGCGGAGATGGGCGGCAAGGTGAGACGAAGCGGCGGAGATGGGCGGCGCGGTGAAGACGAAGCGGCGGAGATGGGTCGGCGCGGTGAAGACGGGCGGCGGAGATGGGTCGGCAGCAGTGGAGACGGGCGGCGAGATGGTCAGCAGGAGACGACGAAGCGGCGGAGATGGGTCGGCAGGAGACGAAGCGGCGAGATGGGTCGGCGCGGTGGAGACGGGGGCGGCGGAGATGGGTCGACGCGGTGGAGATGGGGGCGGCGGAGATGGGGGCTGCGCGGTGGAGATGGGGACGGCGGAGATAGGGCTGCACGGTGGAGACGGGGGGCGGCGGAGATGGGGCGGCGCGGTGGAGATGGGGGAAGATGCGGAGATGGGGGCCGCCGAGATGGGGAGATGGGCCGGGCGAGGGAGAAAATGGGAGGGGAGAGGTGGCGGCGCGGCGCCCCGGTGAGGGAGGAGACGGAGGAGGAGAGGTGGCGTGCGAGGAAAGAGATGCGGGAGGACAGGTCGCCGTGCAGCGCTCGCGCGAGCAAGGAAAGGGGAGGCGACGATAGAGACGAAGCAAAGGGCGCACTGGATCACGGTAGAGACGGGATAGAGTCGACTATCGGGCGCTACGTCGTCTCTACATCGTCTCTATTGCCTTGATATCGCAGCTACCGACAACTCGTGCATGCGAGACGATGTTGTTCCGTCTCTTCCTTCTCTCTCATCCACCTCAGCGATAAGGTGACATGGCATACCATATAGACGGCTTAGAGACGACTGAGCTGTACCATTGTACATGCTCTAAGGAGGCCGTTTCCAGTTACCACATGCATTGTATATTTGTATTGTATTGTCTTCAGTTTGAGAGTTCAGAGGATGAACATGCACAAGAAAGAAAACAAAATGTTGTTATTGTGTCCTGACAAAGACTATTTTCCGTTCTTGTGCCACTTCCTCTGTACGTGCGTGGGTGGGACTTCTTTTCTGGTTCTGTGGCGAGCTAGAGGCACATCGTTGTCCTTGACGCTGGTCGACGACCAGTGATGTCATTGTTCCTGGTCTTGCTATAACATGCAGACACCATAGGTGCTGAGCTGGGGACAGCCCGTGTCCTTCACAGGAAGTTGCGCTACCATCTTGCAGAGACGAATAATTGAGACGGGTCTTCAAGCATGCAGATATATACAAGAACATGTTCGTCCCTCTCGAGGCGAATGATATATCTGCCATGGTCGACCACGGTGGCATCCATGTAGAAATCTAGATTGGTCAGGTCTGGGTCACAGCTCGACCTGACTTGACCCAGTCTTCATTGGGATCTCGTGAGCCCACCTTGACCTAGAGCCGACCCGATCCGGCGGTGCCACAATCCGCCCCAAACCTAAGAGGGGAGGTGAGCAAGGTGATGGTCACGAGCGGGACACCATGGAGAAGAACATGGCCGTCTCCGAGGGGAGGAGGACGAACAGTTTAAGCAAGCTATCACAGTGCCACCGTCGCCATGGGGAGGTTTGGCAGCCACAAGCCGCCTGAGAGAGATAGAGAGAGAGAGAGAGAGAGCTGGGTTGGCCAGCTTGGCCCCACCACTGGTGGCTGCGGCAGTTTTGGTGAGGGAGTGAAGTAAGAATCTAGGGTGGCTAGGGTTAGATAGTGCAGTTGGGCCACTGCAACTCAGGCATGGAGGTGGAAAATGAGGCCTCGGTTGGCTGTTGGGCCAAGTGGGCTGCATAGAAGGATAATATGGAGGGAGGTTGAATAGTGACAACATGTAACTACAAGGAGACAGGTCGTGGCAAAGGTTGACTCGATCCCAAACCTGGTTTGACCTGGCTGCCGGGTTGGGTCAGGACCCGATGGGTCGGGTGCAAATCTAGATATCTACGTCCATGATAATTGTGTTTGGGAAAGAATTCTGTTGTCGAACTATATATCAGACAAGCGCACTTGTAGGTATCTCCTAGCGGTCACCCGAAACATGGCAAAGCAAGCGCATGGACCAGCGAGAGGAATGCTGTAACACCCAAGCCTAACCTGGCTCAAATTGCTACCAACATAAACCTATTTCTCACAAAATGTTAGCAGCATATCCCCTGTAAAACATCAATTCTCCAAAGGACATTTTGCAAAACAAATATAACCCAAGCATCATAACAATCTTTATAGCGCATTTCACAACCACACAATATAAACAGGGCAACTACTAACCATTATCTTCAAGCAACTAGAGAGACAATAATCCAATAAACAGTCAACATCCAACTCAATAAAATAATTAACTAAAACTTTTGAGGAACTAATTAAGTCAAGTTTGTGAGTTCATATTGCTAGCTAAAGGTGATAATAATGTGTGTGATAACGCGCACGTGATGCTGACGAACTACTCCCCCCCATGCATGTCATTCAACGGTCACCTAAAAGGAACAAAGAAAACAAGGGTGAGTACGAAACTCAACAAGTACATAAAGTAATGTAGATCATATCCTTATTATAAACATCAACAATAACATGGACTCAGGAAGGTCCAAACGATAAACCAGTTAACCGATTCGTGCCACAATTGGAAACAGCCCAACACACCTTGGACTCAGCTTCCCTTTGGTTCCAAAACGTACAATACCCTTGGTAGGAGAAACCCTCAACAAAATCTCATCACCCACCTCAAACTCTATGTCTCTTCGCCTCACATCAACATAGCTCTTCTGTCTGCTTTGGTCGGCTAGTAGATTTTGTCGAACCTCTGCAACACGATCTACCATCTGTTGGATCCAATCAGGACCCAAAACTGCCTTCTCCCCAACTACGTACCAGCAAAGAGGAGATCTGCATATCAAAAGGGACAGATGCATCATGAGAGTCCACAAGTACAGTACCTATCACCATATCAGGACGACCAACTGAATGAGAGGTAGGCATGGCGTAAACTCCGGGTGGCACCGGGGCGGTAGGAGCCTTAACGCCCTGCTAAGGAGGTGCGCTCGGAGGTGTCGAAGCTGAAGTGGAGCTGCGTGCGTAACCAGCGGTGGCTGCCACGAGTATCCAGAGTGTGGTGCCCAAGTAGAAGAAAATTGTGGTGCAGAAGCGGGCACCAAAGCCTAAACTGGCCCCTAAGAAGAAACATCTGAAGACAACGCAAGCACCGGCTCCCCACTTAATAATGCTCTCTGGGTTCAAGCGGCACACCTTCTCCATATGACCTTTCTGGCCACAGTGGTGACATTCGCCACGCCATGAACACTCAGCAGCACGGTGACCACCACCGTACATGAAGCAAATCATGCCCTGACCAGGAACAGGGCGAAAAGCAGGCGTGCTCAGAGAGCGAGGTGTCGACAAGGAAGACTGCCTCGCCTGATGAAGCTTAGATGAGGATGAAGAAGCCTAGCAACCCTTAGACTTCTTGAAGGTAGGGCGCTGAGATGACCCACCTCCATCAATGAATCTCCTCTTCTGGCCACCCTAGAGCCACCTGAAGAATTGACACCAGCAGCGGCACCAGAAACACCCTGGGTGTTGGCCGAAAGAGCTTGTCGTTCCTTCGTGAGCAGCATATCCACATCAATACTCTTTGCCCGCTCAACCACAATGTTAAAATCATGGATCGTGACTCCGCCCATCGCCATACGATACTCTAGATTTAGGCCATTACGGAATCTTCGATCCTTCTCTACATCATACTTAGCTACCAGATCCACAAAGTGGACCGCATTGTTGAAGGTCACCTCATATTCTTCTACGGACATCTTCCCTTGAACAAGATAGGATAGTTTATTGTTCATCTTCTCCAAGAAAGATGGCGGGCAGTACCTGGCCTTGAACTGCTCAACAAAAACATCCCAAGTGATTGGCCCCTAGGTAGCGGGCCTGGCTGTACGTACCCCTTCCACCAGGTATTCACCTGCCCCTTCAGTTGAAATTGCACAAAGGTGACCCTTGTCAACGACGGTACCACCCAAGCATAAAAATTCATCTCCACAGTGTCTAGCCAGTCTGCAGCTTTATCAGGGGTAACAGTATCGTCAAACTTGTCAACATTAAGTGCCAACCAACCATGCAAGGTCAGCACTTGATTCACTGGGTTATTGATAGCAGCTACCATTGGTGCACCAACGGAAAGAGCGGTTTGCAGCTGCTGACGAAGCTCCTGATTCTCCCTCTGAAGGTTTGCTAATTCTGCTGGTGGCATTACTTGCCCTCCCCCAACCGGTTGCGCATCACCCTGGACAACCGACTCATCCTCAAGTGGCGGCACCTATTGACCACACCCCTGACCACCATGTGCACACTGACCATGAGTTCCCCACGTAGGTAAGGGCTCAACAGAAGGTAGAACTGCACCACGACCCCAACCGCGAACCCCACGGCCTTGAGCTCCCCATGGAGGTAACGCCTCGACAAGGTCCAGAACTTCACCATGATCACGACCACGTCCATGACCACGACCACCACGGCCATGGCCATGACCTTGACCACCTCTAATCCTTGGCATAGCTATTCACCAAAACAAACATCCAAAGTCAGCATAAAAAGATCAAAAAGGTTTTCCAATTTAAATGTAAATGCAATGCATAACCTGAACCCATCCTATGGTGCACTAGTGTGTGAGGTCTTGATTAACCAATTTAATCACACTAAATCAGAGTTTTGTTTCACGTATTAATTCAAATTCACCCATAACGGACCTAAAGCCTGCTCTGATACCAATTGAAACACCCCAGCCTAACCTGGCTCAAATTGCTACCAACATAAATATATTTCTCACAAAATTTCAGCAGCATATCCCCTATAAAACCTCACTTCTCCAAAGGACATTTCGCATAACAAATATAACCCAAGCATGATAACAATCATTATAGCACATTTCACAACCACACAATATAAATAGGGCAACTACTAACCATTATCTTCAACCAACCAAAGAGACAATAATCCAATAAACAGTTAACATCCAACTCAATAAAAGAATTAACTAAAACTTTTGAGGAACTAATTAAGTCAAGGTTGTTAGTTCATATTGCTAGCTAAAGGTGATAATAATGTGTGTGATGATGTGTACGTGATGCTGACGAACTACTCCCCCATGCATGTCATTCGTCGGTCACCTAAAAGGAACAAAGGAAACAAGGGTGAGTACGAAACTCAGCAAGTACATAAAGTAATGCAGATCATATCCTTATTATAAACATCAACAATAACATATCTTCAATTCTTAATTCCCAACTATGCAAATATGCAATGTACATGCACATGCTCATGCACATCTCTTTTATGCGTGTACCAGTACCGCCGAGTGTACACCCGTCGATGTTACACTCTACACTCCATCCTGTGGAGGTTGACCGCCGAAGCAGGTCTTCCCCGCCATCCCGTGGGGGGTGCCGATACAAGTAGGACTTCATGCCATGATCATCTTTTCCATGCAATGCTAATGCTTAGGGTGTAAATACATTGTCCAATACCAGATTATCATATAACATTAACATTCATCAATAAGAATATAAACAGGTAAACACAACCATAGCGTGTACCTAAAAAGGATCACCAACTTCACAATATGCACTTGCCTCCTTCCCCGAACGGCGTAGGAAGAGGCGCAGATGAAGTCGATCTCGAAGCAACCTTCCCTACAAGGAAATCCCCAAAATCAATATGCTATCATGCAGCATAGCCAACTACCAACTAGCGATGCATCATAGCCATCCAACACCAACTAATTCCCCATAACAACAATTTCTAGAACTCAAAATGCATTAATCACAATCTGGACAGCAGCTTAAAATGGCTATAGCTCCCACACCGTAACTCCGTTTTCTACGTTCTTGGACACAACAGAAAAATAATTCCAAGAGCTACAACTTCCGTAATATGGCCAAAGTCTAATTCTCAACATAATTATCTCAAATAAAGGGACAAAGCTACTACTGTACCAAATCGATCTAAAAAAACTTCACCTCCATATCTACCACCCTTAATCCGCGAAAACCACCAAAATTTGTCATCTAAACAGTGGGGATTCACTGGGGGAAACACCTAATCATGATATCCATCTAGATGATGGAGGAGATTTGAAACCAAGCACAAACCCTAGCTCTCCATACCTGGCTTTCTTCCTTTTTCTCTCCTCCCTCCTCCTCTCCTCTCCTTCCTCCTCTATACCTCCTTCGCTGTTTGAAATCCGGTGGCGGCAGCAGTGTCTTGCACTAGAGGCAGGGCCGCGGCGTGTGTGAGATGCAGGGAGGGTGGCTAGGAAGGAGCATGTCTCTCTCTCTCTCTCTCTCTCTCTCTCTGTTTTACACAGTTGTATGCTCCATGGTGGGCTGGGCCAGGGCATTGGGCTAAAGCCCAAGCGTGGTATTACAAATGCCCCTTACAAGGAACTTGATACAAAAAAATCATATATGAAGGTAGAAATTGTCCTCTAACAATCATTTCTCGCATATCATGAGTGCTAATTTCGGTCAGGCTCGGGCACAGTCTAAAGCGGAAACAAACGGCCTTGAAAAGGTTAAACCCTAAGGGCAAGCATTTTTACCATCAAATGTCTCTGATGCAGATCCTTTTACTTCTTTTGTAGGCAAGCATGTCATTTCACACGACAATGTGAGAGAGAGGACCAGGATGCATGTCCTCACACCATCTTAATAAAGTGGGGTTACAAGTTGTATTTTACGTAGGGTTGGCATCTACCGTCTGTCTCCCATGGTAATCATACAATGACATCCAATCCTAACACTCACGGGCCACCACAGTACTAGTGAAATGAGCATCACTCCCGGTTATTTACGAACCCATAGTGATGGAATTTTAGTCTCGATTTGAGCCACGAACCCAGAGTGATAAGGGTTGGGACCGGGAGTGATGCCTAGGGGCACTATTAGTCACAGTTTGATCCACGAACCCGGAGTGATTAAGGTTGGAACCGGGTGTGATGCCTAGGGGCACTATTAGTCCCGGTTTGATTCACAAACCTGGAGTGATCAAGTATCACTCCCGATTAGAGCCACGAATCTAGAGTGATGCCTCATAGAGAGTAAAGACTAAAAGGAATGCATTTCATATCTATATCAGAACATGCCCGTGGGTGGGTTGGCTAGGATTTGTGGGACCACTACTAGAAAAATGAGCATCACAACCGGTACCTCTACAACTGGTTCATTTGAAACCCATTGTGGTAGTGCAACACAACCAGTTCAATAGCCACGAGCCAGGAGAGGGCTTTTACAACCGGTTGGGGACACAAATCGGTTGTAAAACCCAATTTCTATAACCGGTTTGTGTTCTCAATTGATTATGGACTTTTACAACCGGTTGGGGACACAAAGCGCTTGTAGAAAGTGGCTTCACAACCGGTTCATGCCTTCCAACCGCTTGTAGAAGCCTAGTTTTTAAAATAATAAAAGAAAATCTTGTCTTACTCTATCAGAGAGCACGCGTGGGTGGGTTGGCTAGATGAATGAGGCGTGGGTCACGAGGAGAGGTGGGGTCCTAGGTTCGAATCCCATTCCTCCCAATATTATTTCTCTTTTTAAGTGCTTCACAACCGGATGACAAAACCACTTGTGATACTGCCCGGAGTATCACAAGCGGTTGCTTACAACTAGTTCCAAAACCGGTTGTAAAGGGCAGTTCCCTGGTAGTGGACGCACGAGGCGTCAGGTACGAGACCCGTTGTCTCCAATATATTCCTAGCATATTTTTTAAACATTTATGGTACCACCACTACCGGTTCAGTTTGTAACCGGCAGTAAAGGCCCGATTCCCAGTGGTGCCAGAGTATGACTTTTCCTGTAGAACTAGCAAGGTGTACCGCGCAATTGCACGGATAGATCTAGTGACCAAACTTACTCGTTTTCTATTATTTTTGTTCCTTTGTTTTATTATAATTGATTTCGATTCTTGTTCTAGTCTTGTAATATATAGTTGATACGAACTTGTTTCTATTATTTATTTATTTATTTATATATTTTGTTGTAATTCGTATGAACTCCTTTTTAGTCTTGTATAAGATATATATTCCTTTTATATATCTTTTAATCTAAGCCATTATGATTTGTACCCAAGACAATCAACAGTGTAAACCTTTCTTTTTCTCACTGATTAACATGGGAATATCCAGTATTCTAGAATTCATAACGTAGTGGCTTTAATTAACTATGTTTTAAATTATTATTTCTTTGTTTCAATATTAATAACGCAGTGTTTATTATATAGTGCAAGGTGTCTTGTGCATTTGCATGGCCATACTTATTTTATAATATTTGTATTTTCAATTTGTATTTTTTTTCTTATAATTTGTATTGACATGGACATTGTTTTCTATTATTTACATTTTTTTATTTTTATATATTTTTGTATTTTATTTATGTTATCTTTCTTGGTGCTAGCATGACTTAGGGCATCAATCGCTATTCTAGCTCTAAGTTCTTCTCCTTTAACTCACATACATAATGACTTTATTGGCTCTTATTTAATAATATAGTTAATACACTGATATACTACTATTTCTATTTTTTTATTATAGTTGGTATGCGTCATTTTCTATATTTTCCTTTTAGTTGATATGGACTTTTTATAGAGTTGCAGTTGATATGCATTTTAAGTTATTTTTTTCTAAATTTAGTTTCTATCTTTTAATATAGTAGATATCGGTTTCTTTTCTTTTTTTTCTAGTTCAAATGGAGTCTTTATAATATTTTTATTATGTATTTTACATTATTTTTTATTGTAGTTGGTATTTACACTTTTGTAATTTTTCAAGTTGACATGGGTTGTTTTTCCTATTGTTTTTAAACAAAATTTGTGTTTTTAGCTAATATGGACTTTTCCTATAATATTTTTTCCAAAAGTTTATTAGTATTTTTTAATTGTAGTTGACGTTTACTCCTTTACATTTTTCTACCTAACATGAACCCCCTTTTCAATTATTTGTATTTCAAATTTATGTCATTTTTATCTTTTATTTGTAGTTGATACATATACTTTTTCTTGTTTTGTAATTGACATGGGCTTTTCTCTATTTTGTTTAATTCCAAATTTTTTGTTATTTTTATTGTATTTAAAATAAACTCTTTTTTTAGTATCGTAGTTGACAAATTTTTTATTTTTGTTTCGGGTGTCTATTTTTTACTTTTGATCGTAAGTCGTATTGACTCTTTAACATAAATTATTTCCTCTATTTTAAATTCTGATATTTTATGTTTAATCGTACCTGATATGGAGTCTTTGACATAAATTCTTTTCCCTATTATTTTTTATTTCAAATTTATGATATTTTTAAGTTTAATCGTAGCTCATATGGACTATTTGACATACATTATTTTTCCTATTATTTTAAATTTTAGATTCATAATATTTAATCGTAACTGATATGGACTCTTTAGCATAAATTATTTTTCATTTTATTCGTATTTTGAATTTTAGATATTTTTAGATTTAATCGTATATGTTAAGGACTCGTTAACATAAATTATTTTCCTATTGTTATTAATTTCAAATTTAAAAAGTGTCCATATCAAGACAATAAAAATAAAAAAAATAAAAATAAAGAAAATAGTGAATAAGTGTGTATGAACTACAACAAAACTAAAATTGTCCACATCAATTACTAAAAAAAAATAAAACAATAGAAATTTGAAATAAAAATAATATATGGGTTTGACTTCTCATTAGTCGTCTGAAAATAGAGTAAATATCAGTTGATACCTTTTACGTTAGTCAATAACTAAATTTACATATAGTTTGATATTGTAAAAAAGTGCATCAAGCAACTAGATGATATGTTTTAGTTGTTGCATGTTCAATCAAAAGAAAAAAACACAAATGCGCACTAGAAGTCACCTATAGATTTAAATGTATGCAAAAAAATAATGCATGAACGTTTTTACAATTAATTTGTACACTTTTTATAATATTGAACCATATGTAAATTTAGTTAATTGGTAGTGTAAATACATCGACCGTACATGTCTACTAGGCCTTGTCAGTGGTAGAGGGAGACATGTGCCCCGCCCACCCCCCCCCCCGGCTTGTTCTTTTGAGCGTTGCGTTGAGTTTGTGTTTTACTTTAGCAAATTTTGAGAGTTCTCAAAAAGAGGTCTCAAGAGTATGAAAAGATAATTGAAAAATAGTTTGAGATCTTTGAGGAAAATCTAACAAAACCACAAAGAAATTAGTACAAAAATTTTCCACCGAATGATTTACACAAAAATAACAAAATTTACTGCAGTAAAATGCAACTCAACACAACGCTGAGAAGAACAAGGCCTTAAACCACCTGCATGGGAAAAAGCAAGGGATGCATAGGAGGTGCAGCAATGTAGTGGTATATCTCTGCGTAGGGGTTGGAATCAAGTTGAGGTTGACCCAAGCTAGGCTTGTGCAATATTTCAGCTGGCTCAACTCGATTGGCTCGGTAGGATGACAAAAAAACTAGCGCAAGACACTCCGAAAAATTGAGCTGTAAGAGTATTTTTAAGTTTTTCCCATGGAATTTGGAATTGTTTGATGAGGATTAAATTGTTCCTGAAAATTAGGAAAATGGTTTAAACTAACTTTGAATTTTTTTGTTCCAAAACTTTAGGCTATGAGAGGAAATTAGCGCCTAGAGAGATAACATGGTCTTTCTTTTTTTTCAGCTTGGCTCAGTGGTGGGGGGCGAGGGATGCGCAGCGCCCCACCCAAGATCGAGGCCGACTTGCCCACATGCAGGGAGGATTTTCTCCCCTGATCCTCCCATCTGCAAAAAAGATAACATGGTCGTTTCTTGAGAAATATTTTCTATGCTAGAAATGTGGACAAAGAAACGTGAAATAATTGCACTGGGAGGGATACATACATGCATCTCCATGTTCTCCCGATAGGATCAGTTTTGCATATCTTGTCACTTTCGCTTCTTGGATGTGTTTTGAATGTCATAGTTGATTTATGTTAATTAGCAGGACATATGCGCAGCAATTATTTTTGCTCAGGATCCCCGGCGCTGACCGGGAAGTAGTCCAAGTACCGGATTAGAACAAAAAAAAAAAGGTGCTCCTTCTATTTAAGGCGCCGTGTGAGAGGTAGCTAAAATGCGGACAATCCAAGCACATTAACGTGTAGGAACTTTCAGGAGATCAAGATGTTGCCGCTATCGAACACCACCGACCGATCATGATGCCGATGGCACTCGTCTAGTACTCCGGCATTAGTTCTCTGCTGTGACGAATTCTTGGCTGGCAGAAGCGGTGTCAACGGTCTTCCTTCGGACGACAAGCATTCACATCTGTCCATCCCAGGCGCTGGCTTGTCCACAACTTCCAACGAAACTTCCACCATGCACTGTGCTGATTGCAATGCAAGCCTCTCCATATCATGTAAAGAGGACGATTTGGCCATCAACATGTTCCTCGAAATGCAATTTCACCATTAATTGCCATCACAATTTATTTACATAAACAATAGAAGTATAATATTATGGAAGTGCTTTTCGGGATAAATCTATATGTATGATTTTTCATGTATCTAATCCAAGTAGTTCAAAAGAGTTGAAAAGGTAAAGTATTGAAACTGACATATGATAGATCTACAGTGTCAACTTTTATGACACGGGGGGAGTAATTGTATAGCACATCGATCCTAGTGAAACATCAGCCTTAGGCCATCTCCATCTGGAGCCCTATTCATCCTGCCCCATCACTATTTATTGACACTATTCATCTACCCAATCACTATTCATCTCCCCCATCAGAAGCCCTATTTACCATTCCACTCTTCAATTTTACAATTCATGCCCCATCTGGTGCCCCATCACTATTCACATGAACAGTGATGGGCGCCCTTTGGGCCTTCGGGTGGAGATGGCCTTAATCTCAACAACTCCTCTATGATCTCATCCTTTGTAATTGCTATCATAGGAAAGGTCATCACTTGTGGTTTGGAATTACTATCTGTGGAATATATAGACCCCGGGTACCTACGAGGCAGGCCGTGAGGACAACCATAGGGGGATGGGCCGAGCGGCATAATGAAGACGGACGCCACCAGAAGATAAGTCTGACTGGGAAGGATGAAAACAGCAACTACCCGGTGGATAAGGAAATGTTATATCTGTAATCTTAGATATAAGCATATCCGGCAAGTTAGGATATAGATAGAATCCATCTTGCTTGCAACCGACTAGGACTCAAACATGTAAGCCGCCACCCCCTCACTATATAAAGGGAGGCACGGCGCCCTAGATGGGCATTGAGTCTTAGCGCATTGCATCTAGTCCATCTTGTATCTCATCTGATCTTAACATCCCCTAGCCTCAGATCACCACATCATAAACCCCGCATATTGCTAACCAGAGCATAGGACTAGGATATTACTTCCGCTAAGAAGGCCCGAACCTGTATAATTCCTGTGTCTTATGCTACCATCGAGTTTGGATCCAGCGCATAGCCCCATGTATAATATTGCTGACAACAAACGTTGACAATTGGCGTGCTAGGTAGGGGTAGCGTCAAGATCAACCTCTACAATCTTGATGGAGGAAACTAGCAAGGCCGTGATCGTCTACGTCCCCGGCCAGGCTTTCCGCTTCGGAAGCTTGGACTTCATCTCCAACGATCTCGGCGAACTTCACCTTTCAGATCCGAATCAGATTCAATCTAAGAGGAACCACGATGACACCTTGGCTAGATTCCCATTCGGATTAGAGAATTCCGCGGCCATCTACTCCCGGGTAGTAAGCCAAGGATTCCTTTCCCAACCCAGAGACGGCCAAGGCACATCCAAAGGCATCGGTGGTACCAATGCTCCCTTGGACTCGGACCAGATCCAATCTGAAGGAGAGCTCGATATCGCCTCACTCTGACTCCCGTTCGGGTTGGAGAACTCTGCAGCCATCTACTCCCGAGTAGTAAGTCACAAGATGCTTCCCCCACTCGGATACGGCGACGACGAGTCCCGCATGGTGGGCGTCATTAGCACCGACCCACTCGGGCTTGATAATCAAGCCGAAGGCTCAAACCCACACCCTTCCTCTGGCTCAAAAGCCGAGTCGGAAAGTTGGGCGCGAGCCCTCCACAGATTCCGCGGCGTCTACATCATCGACGGCCAAGAACCCCAAGGAGGAGACGCGCCACGCGAGGACGATCCGCATAATCGCGATCATGAAGCACGCGTGCGATCTCTCCAGGTCAGAGGCCGCAACGTCAACAATGACATCCTGCAGGCTAGGATGGGAGATCAACATGTCTTTCACACGCCGCAACAAAACATCGTGGCCTCTAAGACACTCCTTGACACCTTAACTCCCATGCTAGGAGCCGATAACCCGGCTGCACCACTCGTGGAGAAGGTCAAGGCCATGGTAACGGCGGCTGCGATACAACAAAACTAGGGAGACCCACTCGAATCCGCCCGCACTCGGACGGTTACCCAAACCGCCAACAGCAGGACAAGGCGCAGTTGGCGCACCTCCCGTCATGAAGGAGACGCACGCCAGGCCATCAATTGTGATCTGCGACAAGACCTTGAAGCTCGGCGGCATGAACGTGAAGAAGATGAACGCCATCATCGCGACAACAACTACGAACGCTTCGGCATCGGCCGGGATCATGGCCATGGTCGCGAAAATCGCGGCGATCGTCGGAACCACCATCATCCGCGGAGCCGGCACGGTGACATCGAGCGACGGCTTGGATCTCCGGAGAAAAATAATTCAGCACGCATCGACGGAGTCCGTGCGTTTACTCCGTGGCTCCGCCAAGTGGTCTGGCCTGAGAGTTTCAACCCAAAGAGACCCAAAAGCCTGGCTGCAGGTTTACGCCCTAGCTGTTAAAGCAGCTGGCGGAGACCTTAACATAATGGCAAACTACCTGCCAGTCATGCTCACTCCGTCAGCGCAAAGCAGGCTCACAAGACTTCAAGAGAGTTCCATCGACTCCTGGGCGGATCTCTGCGAGAAGTTTATTGCCAACTTTCAGGACACCTATGAGAGGCCTAGGACACCGTCGGACCTATATCAACTTCATCAAAAGAAGAATGAGTCCCTCCGGGAGTTCATCTGGCGCTTCACACAGAAGAAGAACACCATCCAGGCATCCAGGGAATCTCAGACTCAGCCGTGATCACTGCCTTCCAAAAGGGAGTCGGTGACCCGGATCTCATCAAGAAGATGTCCCGGAAGCCATCGACCACCATAAAACAAAATGTTTGCCATGGCAGATTGCTACGCCATGACTTCCGACGCCCTAGCCACCCCAACAAAAGAAAGAAAAGAAGGACAACACCGAGTCCTCAAAGCACAAGAACAAAAAGCGCAAAGGCGAGGAATTGGTTGCCACAACAGACACTAGTCGGCTCCGACGCCCGCGTAGATCTGACTACAATCAAGTCATGGACGAATTGTGCCCCTTCTATCCAAAAGGGAA
This sequence comes from Olyra latifolia, assembly GCA_036346145.1. Lineage (NCBI taxonomy): Eukaryota > Viridiplantae > Streptophyta > Magnoliopsida > Poales > Poaceae > Olyra > Olyra latifolia. The sequence goes on along the minus strand of CM070527.1, from coordinate 17,900,704 downwards.
ACATGTGGCCAAGAATTGCTTCACCCTGAAGCGGTTCGCCCAAGAAAGCAACGAGCAGTCAGACCCTAGCAAGGGCGAGGCTAGTAAAAAGCAAGATTCCCCTGAGGATGATTACTAGGAGGTGGACCGAGAACTCAATTACATATTCGGGGGCTCGGCTATGTACGAGTCCAAGAGGAAGCAAAAGCTTACCGCTCGGGAGGACAACGCAATTATGCTGGTCACCCCCCAATACTTGAGATGGTCCAAGGTTCCCATCACCTTTGACCACTCGGATCACCCTGATCACATCCTGTATCCAGGGAGATATCCTCTGGTGCTGGACCCCGTTATACGGGGCATCAAGCTCAAGAAGGTACTGGTTGACGAAGGAAGTGGATTAAACATCCTTTTCTCCAAAACCTTCGATAACATGAAGACCCCGCGTCACGAATTGAGGCGCGGTTCGTCACCGTTCCATGGGGTAATCCCCGGAACTTCGGTAATACCACTCGGACAGATCACTTTGCCCGTTACCTTCGGGACAAAGGACAATCATCGTACCGAGAATATAAGCTTTGAAGTGGCTGATTTCGAGACGGCATACCACGCCATCTTGGGAAGGCCAGGACTAGCCAAATTCATGGCAGTCCCGCACTACACATACCTGGTGATGAAGATGCCAGGAACCAAGGGCGTTAGCACAATCTGTGGAGACGTCAAACACTCCTACATGTGTGACACCGAAAACTGCGAACTGGCGGAGGCCCGAGTGGCCTCGGTCGAGATGAAGAAAATCTGACTAGCTGCCGTGACCCTTGGAGACGAGGGAGAAGGGCCGAGCAAGAAGCAAGCCAAGAAATCCGGGCCCGATCCATCCAACTCAGGCAAGACAGCACGAGCCGGGACGGCATCTGACTCTAAATAAGAAGGCACAAAGATGATCATCTGCAACACAAAAAACCAAGAGTAGCTACGTCGCTCCTACACTTAGGCCCCGTTTGGCACAGCTCCAGCTCCCAGCTCCACCTCAGATATGGAGTTTGTAGGTTTAAATAAAGTGATTTAAGTTTATTTTTTAGTTTAAAATATAAATAAGATAACTCACCTAAACATCCTCAATGTACCCACAACTTCAACTCCATGAATTTCTGAAGTTAGGAATAGAATGCTCCACCAGCTCCACCAAATTTGGTGGAGCTGGAGCTGTGCCAAACGGAGCCTTAGGCTTGTTTTTTACTTTTTATATGCGTTTGTAATCATTGTAAGTGAAAAGCTTTTACCTGACTTACTATTTAGTTGCCTCTCAACTAAGTAGTAAGTCGGGGGCTACACTTGATAAGAATGTGCACAAGCACACCTTCTAATAAAATCTTCGACTCCTTCATTTAATAATTGCGAGAGAATCCGAGTACTTTAAAATCCGACTAGTGAAGCTCTGACCCATGAAACGACAAACTCTGGCCACTCAGAACGCGTGGCTGGGACAAGAGCCATGAGCCAAATTCTCGATGCTTGGGGGCTAGATTAATCGGGCGGAGTGCTTAACAAAAGGAGTAAGAACTACTCAGATAAGCTATAAGTCAACAAATGAAGGAGCGAGAAATTTTAGTATTACATACACAGCAGTCGGACAACCAATAAGACTATTGTTTAAATACAAATTGTTTTCTACAAAGGATTTAGATCTATATTTTCTATCAGGGAAGCAGAAGTCACCTTCACTTCTTCAAGAAGGGCGGCGGCTTGGGCGTCATCAACAGTGCATGCAAAGCCCTCTTTGACAGCCTCCAGGCACACACGCGGATAAAGCGACTTCACGATTGCCAAGGCCAGGCAAGCGCTCGTAGTCGCCACGCTTTTCAAATGGGCCTGGAGCCTCTCGGGTACCTCCCTCAGCTGCAGCATCAGTTGATCATCACCGCTCGGCTCGGCCTCTTCTGGGTGTAGGAACTTCCGCACGGGCTCAGAGGCTTCATGGAGCTGGTCGTAGGACGCCGCAGCATTTTGGAGTTTCTCAGTTGTGGAAAACATGGGCCCCGGGTGTCCGAAGATATACTATTGGACGTACCACCTCCTTGGGCCGACTCAATTGGACCTTCCAGAACATGGGCTTGGAGGCTGGCGCGGCCCGACATGATCCACAAGGAAACGAACTCGTCTCCTACTCGAATACATAGATATAGGCGTAACCAAATCGGTTATATTTGTATCTTCCATACGCGGATTAAGGATTCTATCTGTAACCCGGCCTCTTGCACTATATAAAGGGGGTCCGGAGCCCCTAGTTCGACATCCAATCCCACGTCCAACAATCATCATCAGCATCCACCATAATACAATCCACGAGCACAGGAGTAGGGTATTACCTCGCCCCGAGGGTCCGAACCTGTATAAATTCGGCTCCCTGCGCTACCATCGTAGTTGTGATCTCTCGCATTGCCCCCTAAAATACATTGCCGACACAAATCGTCGATAGTTGGCGCGCCAGGTAGGGGCTAGCGTCACGATCAACTACATCGATTTCGATGGCTTCCATTGGCAGATTCGTCTTCACCTACGCCCCCGGCCAAGGCTTCATCTTCGGAGATCTCGGCTTCATCGCCGGTGACTTCGAGGAATTTCGGTTGTGTGAGCCGAACTTCGTTCAGTCCACGCATTACCGGGGAGGTGGTACGCAACTCCGGCCGAGCCTCACCACTTCGGGATCTCTCTGCTGGGTTCCGATCCGGAAGAGATCCAATCTGATGATGACGATTCCGACTGGCCAACCGCTGGGTTCCCCTTCGGTTCCGGTCGGGATCTGCCACTTCTTTCTTTACCGACTCCTTATGCTGGCGAAGGAACGAGAGGCGATCTGATTCCTGGCCTGGATCGCTCTCAGATCCAGTCGGGAATCACAATCCCTCAATTGTGGTCCGCCCCGTTCGGATTAGGAACCTTGGCCGCTGTTTTCCATCGGATAACATGCCAGCTTTTCCAATCTGGGCTAAGGAGCGGGACACGGCATGAGCACACTGGGACGAGTTTTTCGAGTCAAGACTCGGGGACAACTCTAACCAGGTCAACTTTTCGAGTGAACATACCATTCGGATTGGTCAATTAAATTTGCGACGCTCGCGATTCGTTCGCTAAACCTCGCCGATCCTCTTTTGGCGAAGATCCAAAGACGAGAGTGGGAGTCATAATCACTCCCATTGACGAACCAACGAATCGCGATCGGTTGACCCTCTCTTTCTCGGAATCTGAGTCGGAAGAGAGCGTCAATGGGTTCCCCGACTTTCGCGGCGTTTACATGCTGGACGGGCAAACCTCTGGATCGGCTCGGCGCTCCGTAGGGGAAGCTGGGGCCGAACAAAACAGCGGAGGCGCAGAAGACTTGTGCGACCAATTGCGTGGTCATGCACGGGAAGTCCAGGAGGAACTGCTTTAAGTCCGTATGGGAGATCACTCAGTCTTCCGTACGCCACAGCAGAACATCCTTGCAAGTAAGACCCTCCTGGACAACGTTGGTCCTTTGCTTGGAGAGGGCAACCCTGCAACGCCGATCATGGAACAAATCAAGACCATGGTGACGGCAGCAGCTGTCCAAGGCACTCGGGATCAATAGACCGACTCGGCCAGAAGCCAGACTGCCACGAGTAGCACTCGGCGCAGTCGGCGCACACGAAGCCGTGGGCAAGACGCCCGCCGAAGTACAATTCGCGATCTCCACCTTGACATCGAAGCCCGGCGGAGGGAGCGAGACGAGGACCAGTGCCGTACTCCACCGTGTCAGAATCTCCCCCGCCAATCTCCTCCCTCCAGGGAAGGATTGATTGACGGGATCAAGGCATTCACACCCCGACTCCATCAGGTAAACTGGCCCGAGGGGTTCAACCCCAAGGGAATTGTGAAATTTGATGGAGAGCGGGACCCCGAGGCCTGGTTGCAGATTTACTCTTTGGCAATCAAGGCCGCGGGCGGAGGATACGACGTGATGGCAAACTATTTGCCCGTCATGTTAACCCCTCCGGCCCAGAACTGGCTCGCGGGCCTTTCAGAGAACTCGGTCGATTCCTGGGGAGAGCTCTGCGACCAATTCATTGCCAACTTCCAGGGCACGTACGAGAAGCCTGGAACCCAGTGGGACCTTTATCAGATTCATCAGAAAAAAGATGAGTCGTTAAGGGATTTCATTCGGCGTTTCACCAAGAAGAAGAACATAATCCGGGAGATCTCAGAGGTGGTCGTCGTCGCAGCCTTCCAGAAAGGAGTTCGCGACCCCGATCTAATCAAGAAGATGTCTCGGATGCCTCCGACTACCGTCAAGGAGATGTTCGCCTTGGTGGATCGATATGCTACCGCCTCTGATACTCTCGCTGAGCGTCAAGAGGATCACCCAAGCAAGCACGAAAGCAAGAAGGACAAGAAGCGCAAGGGTGAAGAGATGGTAGCCGTCGCAGATCAAGGTCGGCAGAGGCCGCCTCGGCCCACCGACTACAATAAAGTCATGGAGACGTCGTGTCCTTTTCATCCAAATGAAAAGCATGCGGCCAAAAACTGCAACATCTTGAAGAAGTTCGCTGAGGATCACAACAGCGACGCTCCGAGAGATGCCAAGCAAGATGACAAGCGTGACCCTCCTCAGGGTGACGCTTACCAAGAAACCGAGCGAAAGCTCAACTACATATTCGGAGGATCGGATGCATATGAGTCCAAGCGTAAGCAAAAGCTTACCGACCAGGAAATCAATGCAGCTATTCCGGTGATCCCCGAGTATCTCCGGTGGTCTAAAGTTCCGATCATATTTGATCACTCAGATCACCTAGATCACGTCCCTTGCCCAGGAAGATATTCACTCATTCTGGATCCTAGTGTACGGGCGTCCGATCCATTAGAAGGTCTGGTTGACGGCGGAAGTGGATTAAATATCCTTTTCGCTAAGACTCTGGGCGAGATGCAGATCCCAAGGACGGCGCTCCAGCAGACAGACGCGTCGTTTCATGGTATAATTCCGGGAACATCATCAGTGCCGATCGGGAAAATCACTCTTCCTGTCACCTTTGGCACTCGGGATAACTACCGGACGGAGAACCCCGCTTTTGAAGTGGCCGATTTGAGATTGCGATCACGCGATTTTGGGAAGGCCCTACCGCCAAGTTCATGGTCATTCCCCACATTACACCTATCTGGTTATGAAGATGCCAGGTCCACGGGGCGTAATCACGGTCCGTGGAGATGTCAGGTTTTCCTACCTCCTCGATAGGGAAAGCTGCGACTTCGCCCAGTCGGTTGAAGCGGCTGTCGAGTTGGACGAGATCCGGCAGGCGGCCACCACTCTCCGCGACGAAGACGATCTACCAAACAAGAAGCCATCTAAATCAGGCATCAAGCCTGGCGAAGATGTCAAGTAAAAGGTGCTCGACGTTCTTCTCCAAGTAGATCAGGACGTCCTCACGTCACTCGGCGGTACGCCCGGGGGCTCGTCAACTAAAAACGTGAAAATGGCACTCGCCTGGACAACCCAAGGAACATCAAGCAATCACGTCGGTGCTATACCTGACGACTATTGTAATCCATGTTTACAATCAAATAAAGATAAGTTTTCGCTCACATTGTCTTTATGCTTATGCAATTTGGCTTCTGACTTGCTACTTATTTGTATGCCAATTAAGTAGTAAGTCGGGGGCTACACCTAATTAGGTGCGCAATTGCACACCTAATCTTTTCATCTAAAATTCTACCTGACTTGCTCCCTAGTCGGATCCCGACTTGCCAGTAAGTCGGGGGCTACACCTAAATAGGTGCAGTAACTGCACCTAGTCGACTTCTCTCTTTTCAAGTTTATGTTAAGCCTAAATGTTAACCGTTCCGAGTAACAAAACTCATGTCTCCTAGCAATACTCGAGTTTCCCGATCGCGTTTTAGGAGATATTGCTCCATGCCGACTCCCAACGCTAAGGACACTTGATGCGCTAGGCAGAGTGCAAAGTAAAAGGAACTTAACTTAGGCAAAAAACATAACTTGGATAAAAGAAGGGGCGATCGGTATATATCAAAAGATGATAATTCACACAAATAATTTACAATGAATTTCTGCCTTTACAAGGGATCTAGTTCTAAATTATCTACAAGGGACTCGGCGGTCGGCTTCACCTCCTCGATCAGGGCCAGTGCTTCATCCTCGGAGCAGGCGAAGCCATCCCTGACAGCGTCAAGCTCAACTCGAGGGTAGTGTGACTTGATGATGCCCAACGCCTGGCTGGCGCTCACCAGGCCGACCTCCTTGAGCAGAGCCTTCAGCTGCTCGGGAGCTTCGGCCTACCTTTGGATTAGCTCGGCCCGGGAGCTTGGCTCGGCGTCGCTAGCATAGAGCCGTCGTCGAGTGGGTTCCACGGCCGCCAGGAGTTCATCATATCGCGCTTGCGAAGTTTCGACGTTCTTTTGTAGAACGTCATACTGCGCTAGCGTCTTCTTCTTATACTCTGACAAAAAACAAAGAACGCACAGTTACTCAACTGTGTGAACATCGGAGGTTCAGAGCCAGTCGGGTTCGGGGACTTACCCTCCAACTCGGCGACGGCTTTCGCCTCCGCTTTTTCCAGGGCCAGCCTTTGGTCCTGGGACTTCACCAGCTCTGCTCCAAGACTGACAATTCTGGCGTCGCGCGCTGCACATGGTGCGGAGCATGATGTCATTCGGTCACACGCAAGGCGAGCGATCCTGACTCAGGGCAGGGTACTTACACCGGAGGGATCCTGCGAGGTCGAACTTTTCGTCCTGCAGCTCCTTGATTCAGGCCTGCAGCTCTTGGTGCTGCTTGGCTGCCTCGGTCCGGACTCTAATAACCTCCTCCTCCACGGATTTAATCCGCTCTATTTGGGGGAGGAAGTAACTGTGAAACTTGGTTTTCCTCTCGGAGAAATTACCAAGTTCCTGCAAAGAGAGAGAATGTTTACCATCCTACCTCGAGCTAAATAAGGTCTACTTTACAGGTCAAAAGGCTTACCCTGGCCATCCTACCGCATTCAGTGGCATGCTTAAAGAAGGGCCTCCTGATCTCATGTTCGGCCTCGTCGTCAATAAGGGCCCAATTCCCGGCCTTGTCCTTCCAGCCAGCCGAGAGCTTCGGCTCGGCCTCCTCTGGAGGAGGCGGGGCGGCGGCGATCTCTCCACCATTGGCTCACCCCTCACCGCCTCTACGGTGGTTTCGGCTTGAGGTGCGGCGATGGCGCCTTCCCGACCCTAGTTCCCGATCGGCTTCCACGACTACGGGGGTCACCGTGATCGGCCGTCGAAGGAGGCGCCGCCTGACTTGGCTCGGCAGGCTTTGATGCTGGTCCGGTCGGGCGATTCGACGGAACCTCTGTCGATGGTTTCCTGAAATAAGGAAACGGTTCGGTCAGAGAAAGCGTAAAAGAAGACTACCAGGCAATGGCAAAGCTGTGCTTACCGACTGGAGGTCTTAATCTTAAAACCGGTGCCCCTCCGGGGGGAACTCCCTCTCGAGAAGGCGTCGGGCGGGCCACTCGGCCTAGCCTGAGGGGTTGGATTTTGTCCCCCCTTCGGCGATGCTCCGCCATCCCCTCCTGGGGGATGAGTCTCCCGACTACGCCCGGAAGCTGGAGTCGGCTGACTTTTTCCCTCTTTGGGAGCCGCGCCGACCTTTGGCCCCGAGTTTCGTGGGCCGCGTCCTTCGGGTGGCGGGACATTCTCTTTCACGGAGGAAGCCGGACCCTTGCCTTTCTTTGCGGCCGGGGTCTCTTCGGGCTCTTCTCCTGGGCGCTTCTCGCCCTTGTTGGCAAAAGCCTTGGGAGTCGGGGCATCGGATACGAAAGCCCGGCGGTCCTGCATAGGAGTATGGCATCCCCGAGTTAGCATTAAAACAGAACTGTTCGATACACAAAACAAGCAAAAAGAGCACTCAGTCCTTACCTCTGGAGGCGGATTATTGAGGGAGAAGCTCCTGGGACTCCCTTGGTTAGAAAAGATAGTCCTTGGAGAGAAGAACTCGGAGAGTCGATCGATGGCATCCGAATTGGAGATCGGGACATCCGTTTCTCGTGTTGAGTCGGATGGCCCGGTGTACTTGAATCTGAGATAGATCCTCTCCTTGAGTGGTTAGATACAGTGTTTTGCGAAGGAGACAACAATCGCAACACCGGTCAGCCCCTCCTCTTTGAGGTGTTGGATCAAGCCGAGTAACTCGGTGATCTGGTCCATTTCAGAGGAAAGAGGGGGAGAATTCCAAGAGGATGAAGCTCGGGGTATTCTTCCGTCAAAACAAGGAAGACTGGGGGGAGGATTGGAGCAGTAGAACCATTCCTGGTTCCACCCCTTCAAAGAGGTCCGAAGTGGCAAGGCCAAATACTCCTTCTTGAGGCCGCTCCGGAGTTGAAATCCGGCCCCGCCAATAGCCTTGGGGGCATTGTCGGAGGGGTAGGCTTTCAAAAAGAAGAGATGGCGAAAAAGGGCGAAGTGGAGAGCGATCCCCAGAAAACCCTCGCAGAGATGAACAAAAATAGAAATTTGAAGGATGGAATTGGGATTCAAATGAAAGAGCTCGATCCCATAATGGTTGAGTAAGCCATGAAGAAAGGAAGAAGCAGGGAGTCCGAATCCACGGGAGAAGAAGGATTCGAAGACGACGATCTCCTCTTGGTGAGGAGTGGGAGAGGACTTACCCGCGGCGGCACGCCAATCGATGAGCTCTGGCGTTGGGAGAACGCCGGCGTCAACCAGGGCCCGTAGCTGATCATCAGTGGTGTTGGAAGTCGCCCAGTCCTCCACCATTGAAATGTGGTGGATTTGGAGGTCGGCGACGGCGGCGGCGCTAGGTTTGCTGGATGGCGGCGGAATCGCAAAAAACCCTAGCGGAAGTGCTTCGAGGAGACGAATGATTTGGGCGCATAGTGTGAGCGTACCGGTTCGAATCCCCGGCGTGCCTCACTTAAACGGAAGAGGGCAACGTTTCGTTTCCGCGCAAGGCGGGAAAAAATGAAGCCCTAGAATCATCGTTTCAAGACTTGGGCCCGGACTTAAGTCCCTGAGAACATGCCCCACGAGGGCCGCAAGCTGTGCATGACTCTGCTCGGGTACAGGTGTCACTCGGGTCGACTTAGTCGGGAAAATAGCGTGCCCCCTGTTGGGCACTTTGCCAGTCTTCAATCTGAGGATTGGGCGCTTCCCAAAATTGTAATTTGGCTTTTGATGTGCCCCCTGGGGACGGTAATTGGTTTGGCTTTTAGCTGGACCGCACATTGAAAGTTCCTTTTTTTTTATCCCGGTTGCACATCTCCGGATTGTTTGTCGTCAAGACAAGCACCACTTGGGCAAATATTAACCCAGCTCTTGGCGTACCTCCTGGGGTCAATGGTTGGTCTGATTTTATAATCGGAATAGGCGTCAAAGAGTTACCTCTTTAGTTGGGTCTCAGTGACACATCTCGAGATCATTTGTCGCCAAGACAAACACCACTAGGAGGACCTCAACTTGGAGGCGGGCGTATTCCTCTGGGGATCACTAGCTTGAATCCGCACTAGTCGGGCCAGGGCGCCTGAATACCCTACGCAAGTTGTGGCATATCCCATGCTGGATCGAATGTCGAGCTCTGCAAGTCAGGCTTGAATGTCATAAGTTGTAACAGGGAGGATAACGCTGGGTGGCACTGCTCACTTGGCAACATCCACCTTTCTGGTATGCCTCTCCGCGGGCCACAAGCCGGCATACCGACTAGTCGAGCTGGGTACCAGACATCTTTTAATGACTTGAGAATTTTCTCGAGTTCTTTGCAACTGTGTTGTTTGATCAGCAGGTTACTCGGCGAGCAGACTTCATCAGCAAGACGAAGAGTGACGTCACTCGGGTAACATCTGAAGGCCTGCAAGCTGAACCCCGAATCAAGACAACCCTGTCGCGAAGCACTCGGGGGCTACTATGGAAAACATGGGTCCCGGGTGTCCGAAGATATACTATTGGACGTACCACCTCCTTGGGCTGACTCAATTGGACCTTCCAGAAGATGGGCTTGAGGTCGGCGCGTCTTACATGATCTACAAGGAAACGAACTCATCTCCTACTCAATACATAGATATAGGCATAATCAAATCGTTATATCTCAGATTTTCCATAGGCGGATTAGGATTCTATCAGAAACCTGCCCTTGCACTATATAAAGGGGTCCGGCCCTAGTTCGACATCCAATCCCACGTCCAACAATCATCATCAGCATCCACCATAATACAATCCACGAGCACAGGAGTAGGGTATTACCTCGCCCCGAGGGCCCGAACCTATATAAATTCTGCTCCCTGTGCTACCATCGTAGTTGTGATCTCTCGCATTGTCTCCTAAAATACATTGCCGACACAAATCGTCGACATCAGTCAGAACCCAAATTGTGCCTGCGTCTTCTTCTTGCGCTCTGCAAGCAAGACAAGTCGTCATCACGGACGGTATAAACATTAGGGATGGAACTAGTACGGATATTTTTCGACCGACCGACCAACCGAATTGATTTTGATGATGATTTGGATAGTTTCACAGATATCCAGTTGATTTCTCGGATAAGGATATGGATACAGATAATTTATATGGATACGGATACAGAACACTGATTATCCGATGGATATGGAATATCCGAGTTTTTGTTTGTATAATATCCGAATATGACATACGGATATTATCTGAATAACACATATCGAGACGCGATCAAGCGAGATGCGGTGCCACGTACCACGTAGGCACAACCACTATCTACTTAATTTTTCTTGTTTGTAATTTATTTTTAAATACCAGTTGGAATTTAAATGAAATTCTCGAAATTTTGATTGATCTTTCTCCTAATTTTCAATTTAAATTTAGATATTTTGAATTTGTACCGATTTAATAATATTCGTGCACAAATTTTTAATTTTTGACATTTTCTTATTTTTCAAAATTCCTAATTTTGAATTTAAATTTGGACCGATTTTGAAAAAAAACTGAAATTGGATTTTAAATTATCCGACTAATATTATTCGTATCCATATCGATTCCGATCCGTATTTGATCTGTATTTGTAACCGATATTATTCGGTATAATTCTTATTCGATTCTATATTTGGCACTATTTGTATTCGATTCCATATTCGATGAAAAATATGGATATGGATACGAACAGGACAATATCCAACCGTATCCGATCCGATCACACCCCTAATAAACATGTTCGAAGCAGAAGACAAACAAGCCAACTTGGAAAGCGCACCTTCCCGCTCCCGAGAGGCCTTATCCAAGCTAGTGCGGGCCTGGTACTCTGAGTTTTCCAGTGCCCTGTACTGGCCCTAGAGCTGCTCAACCTCTTTCTGAAGCCTTTCGATCGAGACATTTCGGATTAAAAATAGAGAGCAAAGATCAAAACAAGGAATGGCCCCAAGCAGAAAGAGGGCGAGTGCGAACATGCCTACCGTTGAGAGAACTCAGCAGCTCGAACTTTTTGTCCTGCAGGCCCTTTATTTGCTCACGAAGACTACGGGCCTCCACCTGGGCAGCGATCTTGACCTCCTGCACCATGCCTTCATATTCGGCGCGGGTCTTTAGATCGGGGAGGACCTTACGGAGGAAGGCCGACTTCTTCTCGGAGCGGTCCCCTAAGCTCTGATGATGGCAAAAGATCAGAACCGTAAATGTGGACTACAAGGAGGAAGGAAAAACAGTAGTACACCTGGATGAGGCGAGCACACTGGACGGTATGCTCGTACAGCTTCCACCGCTCCTCCTCCTCCGCTGCATCGTCTACCTTTTCCTACTCCTCCTATTCGTTGCGCCAGGCCGTTCGGAGTGGGGGCTTGGGAGAGGGAGGCGAAGGTCGTGGCTGTCGAGGAATTTTCTCAACACCCGGCGCAGAGCTGGCCGGGGGCGCCAGCCCTGCAACGGCTTCAGCCTGATCTTGCGGCACCATCTGCAGTGCAGGCACGGGGGCGCCAGTTTTGTCCCCGGCAGGAGCTGTAGCAGGGGCTGCGGAGCTCGGATCGGAGGACTCTTCAGACCTAGTCGGCTCTTGAGGGTCTCCGGTTGGCAGATCCACAGGGCCATCGTCAGAAGGTCTCCTGCTTGAAGGGAAATGCTCAGACCGTGAAATCGAGAAGACAAAGTGCAAAGGACTGACAAGACTTACATGTTGGACCGTTTTATTTTTACAGGCCCTTCCCAAGTGGCTGAGCCGCTCGCAGAGGGGCCTGGCTCTGGGTTGCTGCGATCCGGCGGTGGAGGAACTGGTCGAGCTGCGGCATCAGAGGCTGGCTCCCGCATCGTTGGACCCTTGCTGGGATGCCGTGGTCTCAGAGGCCTTTCGTCCGCATCCTCGGCAGCAGGTTCCTTCCCTTTTTCCTACTCGGTTCCTCCGTCGAGGGCCTGGCACCTTTTTGCTATGGAAGCTCCGGGAGGGGGGAGTCGGAGAAGTAAACATCACATCCCTGACCAAATATGGCAGTTGCAGGCTCAGACGATTCAGAAAAGCCAGCAAACTGAAAGAAGGTACCTCTGGAGGGGGACGCCTCACGTTGAAGGCCCTCGGGCATCCATCGTCATGCACATTGGTGCCCGGGGCAAAGAAGTCAGAAAGGTGCTTGTGAACAACATGGACCCTGGGTATTTCGAGATATACTGCAGGACGTACAACCTCTTTGGGCCGAGTCGCACGGATCTTCCAGAAGACGGGCTTGGAGGCTGGCGCGGCCCGACTTGCTCTACAAGGAAACGAACTCGTTTCCTACTCGAATACATAGAGATAGACGTAACCAACTCGGTTATATCTCTATCTTCCTTATACGGATTAGGGAATCTATCTGTAACCCGACCCCTTGCAATATATAAAGGGTGTTGGGGTCCCTAGTTAGAGAGACACATTCAAGATCATTGTCTGTTCTCGTGCTATCCCGACGAGAACATACATTGTAATCGACATCCACAATACAATCCACGAGCACAGGAGTAGGGTATTACCTCTCACAGAGGGCCCAAACTGTATAAATCCTGCCCCTGTGCTACCATCAAGTTGTGATCTCTCACGTAGCCCTATAAAATACATTGCCGATACAAATCGTCGACAGTGCTTGACCAGCTCAACTTTTGGGATTGGCTTGGGAGCATCCCGAGTGGGGTCAGAGATGCATGTGTACTCAAATCCGAGGTGAATCCGCTCCTTGAGAGGACACACTCGGCGAGAACTGAAGCTACAGATTATACCTACTCCGGTCAAACCACTTTCCTTCAGTCCATCAATAAGGACGAGGAGTTCTTCTATCTGGTTCATTTTGCTGGAAACAGGGGTTGAGGTCCAGGAAGGAGGGACCGTGGGTCTCCGACCGGTGAAAGAAAGGAGAGAAGGGCTATGATTGGAGCAATAAAACCACAACGAATGCCACCCTTTCAGAGAAGTTTTAAGAGGAATGGAAAAATAAAATTTCTTTAGCCCGTCCTGGAGTTGAAAGCCGGCACCCTCGACTGCCTTGGGATTCTTCTTGCCAGGATAGGGTTTGAGGAGGAAAAGATGACAAAAAAGGTTGAAATGAAGGCGAATGCCTAAGAAAGCCTCACAGAGATGAAAAAAGTGGAAATTTAAAGAATCGGCTTAGGAGCGGTACCACGACTTAAAACTCAGTTGGGTTATGGTGCGCTCCATGACTAGCTCGAGCTGCCTGCAACTGAAGCCATTCAGCCACCACCGGCGACTGTACGACGTAGCCACGCGCCGGTATAGGTAGGGCGACTTCTCTGAAGCAGCGGCGAGGAGGGTCCGCGCGGGTCTCGCTCCGAGCGTGTTTTAGGTCAAACAAGCCAAGCGCGCGGGAGACCCGGCGTGCCCTTGAAGGAAGGTAGGACGGGACAGCGAGGCCGTCAATATGCTGGGACTGGGGGCGAGAGCGACCTGGACCTAGCACGAAGGGCGTACGATAACAGTGGGGACGGCCGATGCAGAACCCGACCTTGCTCGCTGGCGCAAGGCCCAGCGCAGGGACAAAGGTCGCGCGGAACGCCGCCGTTTCAGAGTCTTGATAGGCAAGCTGCGTGGCAAGCAGACGCTACAGTAGGCTATGCAGGTTGCAGAAGTGCCGTACCAAGACAAGTACAGCGCTGTAAGTGGATCCAGACCCGATGACTGCATGTTGGTCTTTGTAACCATATGGCGTAGGACAAAGGCCGTCCATGTGTTCCCGCGCCCCCCAGGGGTGATAGCGCAAATGGCAATAATGTACTGCGTTCTATGAACCCATTTGGTATTGTCTTTAGCGAGAGCATATGTTCTTTCCTCAATGCAACAGAGAGACTGTCGCGAAGTTTGCACGCGCCGACCGTTCTACAGGTTAACCCCAAACAAAACGTTCGATTGATCGCTAAAGGACACCAACTATCTATCGCTATTGTTCATTGTTCAGAGCTGAGCAAGCGCAACAAAATTGCAACCAGATGCTCCCATGACTAGACTATCTGCATTACTAGCACATGCAGCCTCGTGGCATGTGACCCAAGAGCACTCTGGTGCCTTCACGGAATGCATAACTTGCGGTGCGAATCATCCATTACTAAGGTCTCTCCGGTAACGGTCCACGACAGGAGTGCACGGCCAGCACTTGTGCGCACAGGCATCGAATCAGAGACCTACCCGCAGGAGCGGGAAGGTACGCTCACTTGCTGACCCCACGCTTGCAGAGCCAGCGGACCGACGCACGGGCGTGATGATGGCCCGATTATGGATGCGAGTTGCAGTGATTACGAGAGATTACTCGGCCAACCAGAGCCTGCTCTCGCCGCCAGAAATAGGAATATAATGACTCAACCCTGCGAGCCGAAAGGGCCTCCGGCGAGAGGGTGGCCCTCCCAGAGCCCACTGCCATCAAATCAGTAACAACGGCGCAAAGCAGGCCTCTGTAGATCGCATGTGCTGAGGCCGCTGTGAGTACGGGGCGATAGCAAGTCAAGCACGTCTGGCTCAGCACGCCTGGTACTCCTGCCCTTGAGTCTTGGGTGCTCGTGCCAAGTTCGCACAATGGACAACTGTCGAGGAGGAAACTTGGGATGAGAGCGACTGTCGCGTGAGGCCGCGGGGAATCTTCAAAAAGTTACTTCACTTCTTCAAATAAGCTCCCAAGATCAGAGACCAAATCATTATTCGTTCGGTGACCCACTACCGAATTTCTAGAAGAACGCGAGAGGGCCGGAGGGCGGAATTGCGTGCCTGAGAGCTCTGGAAGGAGGCTATTCGCTGAGGAAATGAAAAAGTGCCGAAGAAAGAAACACAACCAACAGGATGAACCATGAGCAAACCGAAACAAAATCACTGGGAGGATCAAGAGAAGAGGAGAGCCACGCACGCTGGGAAAAGGCGAAGAAGAAAGGAGAAAGGAGGAAGAATTCACTCACACGACGGGCAGTATGTGCAGAACGACACGGAGCAGCGCGACACAATCTTATTATACGGGGCACTACGGCCGAGGAGGTGGGAGGGAGGGATACCATTATTTTACGCACCTGCCTCGCTGAGTAGGATGTCAAGAAGTGGTTTGAAAGGCGCGAGCCCTCCCGCGCGCAGCATCCGGAGCACCCCGACAGAACAGTCCGCACACAATAAACCATGCATCGCGCATCAACACCATCATATGGTCCTCCACTACACCCTCCACCATACGCCGCCAGCGCAATCGGAGTCGGCTCACCGTCCCGCCCAAAGAAGAACTCGGCAGAACAGCCAATCATGTTCCAGCCCCGGCGAGGATCTCGTGGGGTACTTCTTCTCATCAAGACTCCATGGTGGTCTCCACTAAGCTGCGCGCTGTCCAGTCTGGGAGCGAGAGAGCCGGCCAGTCTCTCTCCCGAAACCTTCTGAGACGGCAGACATCCCGACTCGGAGTGCTGAGGCCACGGAGGTGCCGTAGTAGTGTACGAGGAAACCCACAAATCTAGACCTTAACGAGTTGGCCAGTGAAGAATGTCGCAGGTCATCAATACCCGCTTATTTCTCGCTCATTTGACACACCGCCTCGCCTCTTGACGCCAGCCATTACAAGTCTTTGACCGGCCAGACGGGGGTCTTTAGTTTTTGCTGAAGCCATCTGCATCGCCGCCGCCCGTATACATGAAAGAACGCGAGGAACTCTCCGCAAGTCGAAATGATGAAGGAGGACTTCTCAAGTCCGGCAGCGGACACAAGCGTAGCGTGTAGTTAGGTTGGTTCCCCAGGATCCGCGGTCTCGAGCGAGGCCGAGGTTAAAATGCGCCCAGCACGATGGCGCAAATGGCGCATCTTATGCCTGCTCCCCAGAGCTTACAAAAGAAAAGACGGAGCCCACACAATCAGGGCCAAGAGGGGCAGGGCGTCGTCTGCAAATCGCAAATCGTGCGTCGGACATCCATCCCACGGTGAAAGCTATAGGTTAAAAGATCGGGCACATGCAGCTCGACTATCGGGAAAAGTTGTATGTGCGACGAGAATGAGCCAAGCGGACAGGATGGAAAAACGGCTCGCTCGGCCCTGATAATCATCACAACCGTGGTTGGAAGCAGAGTCATGTACTTGTGTCAAAAATCCAGCTGAACACTGGTCACCCGCCTCCACACAAGCCCGCATCATGGAGCGAGAATTTACACACGCGATTCGATTCGGCGGACTAGTTGTATTCCACCTCCAGATTGTATTCGTCGTGCTCGACGCGACAGATTATACCGCCGATAGCTTATCACAGAGCAAGAAAGCAATCGCCGTCGATGCCTCTAAGATGCCCGCAAGGACCTCTAGCTTTGCATGCCAATCGAGGTCGCAAACATGACTTGTAATGTATTAGAGCGCCGCGTGCGGACCACGTGGGACGTGCACGAAAGCTACGCACAGGTAGGTAAGGCTCGCG
Source organism: Olyra latifolia (assembly GCA_036346145.1). Lineage (NCBI taxonomy): Eukaryota > Viridiplantae > Streptophyta > Magnoliopsida > Poales > Poaceae > Olyra > Olyra latifolia. The sequence continues at coordinate 17,883,860 of CM070527.1, read as the reverse complement.
CTTGTCTCTACAGGAGCGATATCTTTGTGTCCGGAAAGGCGATATCGAGGCCAACCCCGGGCCAACCTCAAAGGATCGAAAGATCAACCAAGCATTCGAATACCGTTCAGGCTGCGACAAAGTTCAGCTGGCCGCCGGCCTACTCGGCTAAGTCTGCACAAAGCCGCCTAAGTGTTAAGTCGTGAACGCCTCCATTCATTGAGCCTTCAACTTTCCTCTGAGTGCCTGAAATGCTCTGATGCGAGCCAGAAACCGAAGCCCTGCGGACAACAAGCGATCCGCGCTCGTTAGCTGGTGTAGGCATCGACTCTGGCCTGGCGCAGATCGTGGCGGAAGGCTGCGGGCGCAGAGTCAATGGGTAATCTCCGCGGCGCCAGCCGCCACACGAAAACGATGGAAAATAGAAAAGTACGATCTCTTGAGAGGAACCATCCCAGTCGAACCAAACCGACCACCTACCAGATCTGAGCTCGTCTTGTCGTCGTCAAACAAAGCTCGTGCTGCGCCCTCGTCGAGTGCGCCAGCGGCCTTCGGACTCGCGAAGGGAGTGGTCAATAGCAAAACTTACTATGACGCGCGCGCGACACCTGTGACGCCGACGTCTGGCCCTGACCTTGGAGGTCCTAAGTAATACGCAATCCGACAACAGCGGGCAGATAGCGTCGAATATCCGCGATGGCGACTCACGGGGTATGAGGGCCATCATCAGGCGCGCCGGTTAGTGTGGCCTTGACAATATCTCATTTTAGGCTTTCTCCTCCTGTTTGCAAATAGGCGCTGGCGCGGCAGCGCGCCATCACGAACACGCACGCAGCTTAGCTTATCGGTACCCGAGTGAACGAATTCCGAATAACAACCCATCGGCGGGATGATTCCATTTATTCGTATTCCGCTGAGCTAGAAGCTTGACTTCTGTTTTACAAAAGTGGCTGCGTCCTTTGGCGGGATTCTTCTTGATTAAGATCCTCCCTCATCCCATGCGCCCAGTCATTACCCATTGGCAGACAACGTCATTACCCCAAAGACATGCAAATCAAGGAAGGATACACTACCAGCAAATATGGCTGAGCCAGCTGCAATGCCATGGGAACCATGATTGCGAGGTCGTCCGCCCAGGTTCCGGTTAGCCCAGGTCCCGGGCACGTGAATCGAGGCATCCCGCCCGCCCCCGAGGAATCAGCACCTTGCCAACCAGGCCCCGGTTGAACCTCTCAAGGCCTTCATCTTGGGCTCTAGATGTGGAGCACACACTGTCCACATTGCCATTGCCACTTTGTGCAGATAGACTAATAAGCCCGCCCCCCTTGCCCAATGTGAGACTGGCCGGTAAAAGATCAGGGGATCGCATCCTCGCTCCTCGGCTCGAGGAGAACGCCTACAGATCATCTCACGCTCGCATCCATCATTTTTTCGAATAAGCGATAAGACGGTTGCGCGAGGCGCATCATTTCAAATTCTCTTCTGAAACAATTGTGCAGTGCATAGCATGGTTCGCGAGAGATCCTGGAACCGCGTCAAGTCGAAGTCCAAAAGTTCTGTGAGTATATCGATCTCGCACCGGCCTGTTTCCTTCATTGAGAGACTCGCATGGCGGTAGAAAGACCGTAGAAAAAGCTGAAAGAGAGAGCAATCTTGCATCAAGCTAGACGCGGCAAGAAGAGGAAAAACAGAAAAAAACCAACAAGCGCGCGCGCGCCGGAGAGCTACCAAAAAGTCCTTTTGGGTCGTCATGCAGATGCACTCCGTCGTCCGACTCCCCCCCATGAAAAGGCCCGCGCGAGATTAAAGCTAGATCCTCCGTGCATCATCAAGGGCCCGAAGACACGGACACAAAGCGAACCGCCACCGCCGACGCGGCCACACCGAAGCCACACGCTCTAAGCCACTCTACCGAGCGCTCTCGGGATCACGCTGATGAAGGTCGGGCCACGATCGATCACGATCACATGAAGGCATGAAGGCCTCACGCTGACCTTCAGGCCTCGCCTCGCGCAAGAAGAAAGAGACTTGGCCTCCCAAGGCTGGTAAACACGTGTTCAGCCAGCTAATAGCTCAACGGGAAGCCCCGCCTATCCTGGCCGCAACTAAAGAATTGAATCACACGCGGGTCGTACCTCTCGAGCGGCTCAGAGGTTTACCCAGGATAGCACAGCATCCACCCGCTAACCCGGCAAATTACACCCATAACCATAACAAAAAAACACATGTGAATGAACATCTACTATCTAGTGTACACCGTACACACGATTGCATGTGAGAGCAATCGGTCTGTCGACTCCCAAATCCATGTCGGGAGAGCTCATTGTCCCTGTCGCATGCTGCAGCATTGTGCCAGCGAATGAAGGCCTGGTGATCCTTAATCAGCCTGCGTTCCGTTACCCGCTCTTAGTGGATGCGCCTTCCCGCTCCCTCACCTTCTCTTACCCGCTATCGCGACGGGAGGGCCTTCCAGCCGTAGCTTCGGCGAGGTGCAGGCCTTGCGCAGCTTCGTAAGTCGCTTTCCCAGGCGCTCGAGGGTCGATTATCGGCGCTCGCGACTCCGCAGCTGGCCACCACATACTTCCGGCTCGCTTGAGCTGCCTAGAGGCCTTGCGATGTCCCAACCCGCAACCCGCCCTAAGATCGGACTAGCCTAGCGAAGCCCCACCCGCCTCTGGTCTCAGGCGCGATACGCCCGGGCGGCAGCTTTAGTCTTGGTAACTAACCAACGAAGCTCCTTGGGTCTAGCTCCCGTCTGCGGTCGACTAACAGCTCCCCGTCCCCGCCTAAGTCTAGTCTGAGACGTAACGTCCGCACACTTGAGAGCTTTTAGCATAGTCAGGCCGATACTGACTAGCCCGCGATTCGCAACGCTTAGTAGACGCTGTCTACCGCATCCCTATCACAGTCTCAGCTCTTCTGGACGCTCGGCCCGAGGCGAGCGATAGCTGCCTAGATCCACGGCTTGCTTGGCCGTCTCTCCGCTTCCGGCCCGCGGACAAGCCTATCGGCTAAGCTCCTATGTCCACCTCGCTCTGGGGCACATGCTTAACAGCACCACCTTTCCGTTCCGCATCCTCCGATCGGACGGACGACGAACTCCTGAAGAGCGGAGTGCATAGACACCAACCGATACTCAACCTCATGAGCAGCGACATTCCAGTAAACCATCAAGAACCCTAGGCCTGGGGCTTCGCCACTCGCAGACGCCGCCATGCCCCTGTGGGTCGGGTTGCCTAAGACCAGGCGGCGGCGTTGCCGCCGTCCCGTTGCCGGACGCCGGTTGTTCCCGACGAATGCTCACGAGCGCGACATCCGCAGCGCCGGACGACGGAAGATGCCAGGAGCGGGCGGCCATAACTCAGCTTATCTTTACTCCCCTCTCGCGGGCTGCGTTCATGCCGAGAAGTCTTGTCTCGCGGTCGGGCGGTACGACCATCGCCGAGGATGATGACAAAAGAGAAAACGCGAGAGCTCACGAGTGGAAGAAGTTCTCCGGACGATGCGAGCCACATCTTGCCAGCCAAAAGGCCCGGCCAGGCCCGGACCTCTCGGAGTTTGCCGGGACTCAACAAGAGAAGACGGCATGAGGTTTCTATGTCCACCGCCCCAATGTGTCGTAACCACAGAGCACGATCATAAATGGTAGCAAAGTCAGCTGGGTCATGAGCACGTATATATAAATGCGGCGCGAGAGAGGCGGTGTTGCTGGCACAGGCAGCTTGATAAAATATGCGCGGAGGAAACACGGGCCAGAACCTAGCAGAGGGCTAGCTCGAGGTTATACGATAACCCGATGTCGAAGCGAAAAAATAAAAACATATATATATATCGTGCAAATATATATAAACAACAACACCAGCTGATGCCCACGAGGAAATATAGAATAAATCCAGATAAAGCGAGCGAGTTACGACGAGGAGAGAGGAGAAGATCTGAAAAAAATCTGCTCTGGGGGTCCTTGCTGCCTGCAGGGCTCTTCACCATAGCCTCGGCAGACGGACGCCGGCGGACGCGCCTACGCTGCCATGATGGTTCCGATGAGAGGAGAAAGAGGCAGTGGAGCCCTTCCGGCTGACGGATGCAGTCGGAAGCAAGCGTGTCAGGAGCGCGTCAGCGAAACCCGGAAGGTGGCATGCTCTCCCGATGTGCGGCACCCAACCCGCTCCGCTGCCGTGTCGTGTCGCATAGGTGGCCACTTAGCTGCATCCCCATGCCCTGTCGGAATGACGTCTTGTCGCGGCGTCGGTCCCCGGGGGGATGCTGGAGAATCTCGCGACGATGCGGCCTTGTATGCGTTCCCAACGTAGAAGGCTGGCCTGGGCCGCTTGGATCAAAGTCAAAAGTGGTCACATGAAGGTTCCACGGTCCGGCTTTCCGGAGCGGAGCTCTGGCCTCTCTAGCCTGGGCCGGCGGCGCAGATGCTCCTCCGCTCTTCCGCCTTCTTGAGCATCTCCTTTGCAAGTTCCGCCACCTTGAAGATCAACGTGCTCGGACCTTTCTTCTCCGTTCCTTCCCACCCTGCTCGACGAGCGGCGCAGCAACCTTCATGGCAGAAAAGTCCTCCATTCTCGCATTCCAGTGTCCCAGTCTCAGCCGTGCGTTAGGCTCGAAGGTCTTCGGAAAATCGCGAGCCTCTCAGCAGGCGATCCGACCTCGTCTCCGTGATCACGACAGAGACTAGTCGTGCCTCGCTTACCGACTTGAGCCGGCATGACTGGGACCCATGAGCTCCTGAAACTCGGTGGCCAAGGATCACCCGCGAACTTCCCCTGTGGTCGTGGTCGTAGATGATCGCGAAGCATGAATGAGTTTGAGGTAGAACCTTGATGGCGGCCGCACCTTGTCAGTGCGTGGCCTCTCAGGCGACTCGCTTCGAGACCTCATAGCGCTGCCACTAATCCAGAACCACACCAGGTGTCGAACGGGTAGGCATTCTCTCAGCTGACAGAAACCAACCACAGGGCCGAGGTAGATAAATTTGACTCACTACTTCAATCAACCACCTGACTGCAAAATATGAACAACTTGACAACTGTGTAGCATGAATAGAGAGTCATGGAATATGTGGGATTTTTTTCACAATCCTGGTTGTCAAGTGTCCAAAGAAAGAATCAATTCAAACCTTACTTTAGAAAGGAGATCAAGCCAAATAACCAAAGTGACTTTCAGAAAAAAAAAAGCAGATTTGTTCTCACTTGGAGATGGATGGTGGCTTTCTTGGTGGCTCATCAAATTTTGATTTTTCTCCCTATTTCTCAATGGGTCGTGCACAACACCAAAAATCATCTCAAAACTCCATGTAGATAAATCATGAAAATTCAAAATCTGGCTGCTTTCAAACATGGAAAGCAAAAACAAAAACCCAGAGTTTTTCACTTGAGCAGAGGAGTTTCTGGTGTTTGGCGATCAATAATCAATAAGGAAAATTTGCAGAAAATATGAAAATCAAAAAACCACGAGCTGTCAAGAACATCGAGCAGAAAGTTTGGGCTTTCCTCACTGCTCCCCAAACGGTGCAAGAACAGGACTCCAAATTTTTATAGTGAATAGATATATGAGTCACGCACTTCTCCAACAAGAATCACTCAAAAAAGATTTTTCTAGATTTATATAAAATCAAACACTGCTCTTGCGCGAAGAAAAGACAGGCTTCAGACGATGCTTGAGCCATCAAAGCATATAGAATAGAAAAGGAGGCGCGGGGAGTTTTGAGTGATGGCTCAAAAGATCAAACAAACACACAAAATCCCACAAGATCATCACTTCCTACTCTGGTTCATTATTTAAATGCTGAATTTAAATGCTGAAATGCTGAAAATAGTGCACGAACGAGACGCCGAGACTCGCGATCTGGACGTCCGTGAGTGAACGAGTCAGACCAGGCCCAGCTCCCCCCACTACGGACAGGCCCTCAACTCACACACCTATGTTGGCTGGCTACAAATGGCCTCAAGTGAAGCCTTGGGGTAGCAAGCCACATGTGTTGACCTGCTGCCACTGAGACTTGCTGCACTTTCACCATCCCTAATCAAGGAGCACAGCCATCAAGCAGCAACAAGATCCGTTGCAAGCTCCCAACAGTACAGCCTCGGCGTGCCCAGCGCGAGCTGCCCGGCTGGGCGCCGACCAGACGCAGACGCACGACGGCGACCTGGCGCTTCGTACTGCAATCTGATTGACGTGACCGCGTACATCACTCAGACCTACCAACACCGAACAGTGAACCGCGAGGTCCTTATAGCGATGCTGCCAGCGCCGGCACCAAAGATGCTGTTGCAAACATGTGTCGATTCGACCGCTTCTCGGCGATCTAGGGGTGGTCGTTAAGCATCTAAGTGCAAGCTCAATCTCCAAGGGTTCACCGCAACCGCGAATCAAATTTGTAACATGCCAAATCAAAAGTGGATTTGAATTTTGAATTTTGAAACGAAACCACCACTACCACTCATCACTATGTCTCACTTGATGAGCATGTTGACAAAATTCCCCAAAATTGGCCATGAATTTTGATTTCAAACTCAATTTTTAGCTTGAAACCCCTAAAATCATGATTCTAACTTTGTCAATAGTCGGTGAGACACCAATCATGAACCCTAACAATGCATATGCAAAAAAGAAAACCTAACCAAAGGGCTTTGCTAAATGGTCACCAAGTTGAATATCGAGGTTCAAATGAAGTTTGAGGTCACAGGCGAGGCGAAAGTACTAAGGCATGAAAGGAGCAAAACAAAACATTTTTTGATTCAAGTCATGTGTACATTGGCAATGAATAGGCGTTTCAAAATCAAAATGGGTGCACAAACAGAAAGATCAGAAAAAAAAACAGGTTGCCTAAATCGAGAATGACCAAGACCAAAATGTGTCCAGTGCCCAAACTGAATTTTTTTTTTTGGCCTTAATCTCCCTCTCCCTGTCCTTGTGTGTTTTTTTGTGTGTGTGTGTTTTGGGAGAGGCCCTTGACTTTATTTGCACCTATTCACATAGTGAATGATAGTAGACACACCAAAGGGGTAACTTAGGAACCCGACCCTAGGTCACCCACAAAATTCTACCAAATGCAACCTCTCAGGGATTGAAACCCATGTTTGTTTAGTTTGTTTTATTTTAAGCAAAGGGGCAAATGGACTCCACTAAAAAGAAGTGGTCATGATCGAAAGCGACTCGAGTTTCAAAATCTCGGCGAATCAAAGAAAATGTACGACATTTTGACAATGAAAACAAACCAAACATGAAATTTTGTCAATGAGTTTTTCAATGATTTTCAAAGATTTTCTCAAAATTTTCTCAAAGCCCTTATCTCGGAACTAGCGTCCAAATCAAACAAGTTTGCACATAAACTCAAATGGTACATCAAAACTCAACATCGATGAGACCTAGCCTTAATAGGCAAAAGCACTTGCAAAGAGAAAAAAAAGAAAACTAGATGCAAATGCAATGCTTCAAACCTCCCACTCAATAATACTTAGACCGAAGAGAGCAAGAGAGCATCTTTGCGAAGAAACAACAACACTCAGTAGCGGCACAGCTGACAGCACACTTAGTGCCTACACGGCAAGCCTAAGCCTCGACTACTAGAAAAACAAACTGTCTACCTACTACACGGCATATGCTAATGCAGTCAATCCATATCAACAAAGTCAATAAGTCTATGTAACTAGAGCAGAGGACATTGCTAATCCATAATAGGCGTAAGAGAACTCCTAAGAGAGTAAGAGTGATGCGGATTAAAGAAAGTGACTAGCAGACTAACAAACAAACCAAACAGTACCAACCACCAGAGCGAGCGAAATATACAATATAGTACAAGATCAAGCCTCACTACGATAATTTCACATGACGACTAACCAAGCCAAGCTTCTCTTCCCTAGGAGTGGCAAACCCTAGGACCATCTAAGGGCTTCAGTGAGAATATCGCAAGTTATTGATGATCACCTTACAAAAACCTAGCCCTATCCTTACATGGTCTCTAATGAAGTGGTACGACTCTGATATCTATGTGTTGGGCGGGTTTTGCAATGTTGATGGTTGGCGAGTATCCACTGCAGAGGATGCCTTCACAACTCTCTAACCCATAGTCCGATTTGTCGGCAGCATTTGTAAGCACTTGGCCTAAAGAAGCGCGACTCGGCACACGGTAATTGCATCACGTTTGGTGCCGGGCAGCTTCGCCTAGAAGACCGAGAGACAAGTGAAGTGCCTAAAGGCACCGCAACACTGTTTCCTCCTATCTCCCTATCCTAAAGCACTAAGCATACTGCAATCAGGCTCTATAGGCTCGTAGAAAGAAGCGAGCGATTCCTATCTCTCTCGCCACTACTAGCGGAGGATCCGCAGTAGCTGGGAAACTTGAAGAAAGCGAATCGACTGACTGACGATAAAGTCGCTCGCACAGAGGAAAAGCGGAGGTTACAGCCAGGTTGAGTGCTCTATCCTATCTCCATAGAGATTATGGAACCTCAAGCGGGACGTTACGAAGAAGCAACTATACAGAGATATTCTCTAGTTCCAGACTTTGCCTTGGTGGTGAAGAATCCTTGAGGATCCAAGCGATATGCCAAGAAAAAAATTCAGTTCACCCATCATGCTCATCTCAAATTAGCTCACGCGGAAGCAAATTCAAGCACCAAAGATCGAACCCAAAGATAATGTCATCAACATAAATCATCATATCTGGAAATCATTTATGCGTGATAAATGAGGTCTTATCATGCCTTATTGAAAACCATTTCCAATCGGATAACTTTGAGCTCGCTCGAGAGGCCTCGCCTGCTTGGAGCTTGAGCCCATATAAACCAGCTTGTACGAAACTCAACACAAACAGCGAGCGAGCGAGGTTGCTGCCGAACAAAAACTTCTTCCTCTCATGAAACCGTTCAAAGAAAGCTAACATCCATTTGAAAAATCTTGACCCACAAAGGGCCATAAAAAGCAAGGAAGATCAGATCAAGCACTGATGTCAATAGGTCTCATCAAAAGTCAATCCCAGCAGTGAAACCTTGTGCCACCAACCTAGCCTTATTTCACCACATCCTCCTATTTTAAAAACACCCATTTAGTACCTATGATATTGGCGCGCTGGGCATTCCACTAAATCCCAAACCTTGTTTCCAAATCTCTAACTTCATTGGCATGATTATGTCAGCGGTCGTGCATGCCTGAGGACCATTAGAGCTATGAGAGCGAGAGACGCGCAGCAAGGCAGGGGCTGAAGCCTGGTGGCCGCCAGACCTAGTCTCACCACGCTCACCTATAGGTCCTATATCATCCTGGGTGTAGCACCGAACGAACTCCGAATGCGGTGCCTCACTAATTACCTCGTGCAGTCGGCCGATCGAGCAATCGGAGCCTCTGCACAGGACTCACCCTCTGAGAAGTCCTAACTAAGCCTCACAGGTGAGAAGTGGGAATCGAGATCGAGATCGGTGGGTCGAGCGGAGATGGAGTCGACTATGCTTACATGAGGTTAGCGTGGCGTGCGAGCGCCTCATCGCTCACCTTCTTCCCTCCTGAAGATGGGCTCAGATCGGGCACTGGTCCGAGTCGGGGAATGTCTGAACAGTCTAGCCTGTGCGCAAAGTGACTCACTCTCCTGACTCCCGATCTAGTTATGTCCCAAACATAGAGATCCTAGAGGACTTAGTGTACCCGAAAAAGATCCAAAAAACTAACTTCCATTGCAGTTTTAAAATGAGCACTTGCTTGCAACCAAAGATTCAAGTGTGGAAACATTGGGCTTCGCCTTATGTAAACTTAGTCGGTTATGTCTGTCATCGAAACTGTGCAACTTGCAACAATCTTGTTGTCGCGGAGAGCGATAGCACACACGAAACATTTGGCCCAAATGTGTGAGTAATTATCCAAATCGAGAAAAATGTTCCTGGCAATAACTTCTACCTGCTGGGGTGTACCTGCCATTGAGTGTGCAAAACTTTGCTCAAACCAGCAGTGTGCAAAAAGATTCGCGAACATTCGGTCATTAGTATTATCGAATGCCGCCGCTGAATGGCGATCGGATGCGGTGCAAGCAAAATCAATTCACCCAAGCCTCTTGAGAGTCTACTCGAAACCATGAATGAATCCTCGGTGTATGTGCGAGAAAGCTTCCAGATAAAGCAATGATTTTCTGGCAAGATTTGCACCGCTAGCAGTAGCGAATCCATGCAATGCAGACCAGCTGGACTCAAAAGCTGCTACACTGGATCATGAGCTCCGACGCGTGGATGAAGACGGACATAATGCAAAACCAACGGCACCAAACCAAACTCGACGGCTTGGGCAGAGTACGCGGAGCATAACCGGTGTCTGCATCACTGACCGAGGAAAACTTCCAAAGGGTTATCGTGAATCAAGTCAATCGGTATGCGAGGCAAGGCAGGAAAATCAGCCAAGCCCTGAAAATCTGAGAAATCCTCGATCCCATCCATACCGGAGGACTCCGATCGAACGAAGAGCCTTTAAATTCCTAACTCGCAACCGACACAAGTGCAGAATGTCCGCTCTGGACGACTGCCAACCTGACACGCAGAGTACGATACATCTGACATGAGTTCTGATTAGTACAAGTCGACAAGAGCCATGGAATAACAGTTGACCAGCCTCGCTGAGTCGGCAGGTCCCAAGGCGACTCCTTTCACAGGCTCGCAAATTGCGGATAGGGGGGGACTCACACACATGATAGGGGAGTCAATGGGAGCAAACGACCATGCTCTGTACTAACTCGAAGATCCGACGAAGCCCACGCTATCGACACACTAGAGAAGTCGGCAGAACACACACCACTAGACTGCGACGACTAGGTACCCCGTGAAACTAACCTCTGACGGAATGATCGCTGATGACTTAACTCTGTGGGACTCACAACACTGTCGCTCCAAGTCATCCGCCCACTCTTGAATCGAAGGAGGGACTCCTCTGCCAGAGCCTGATCACGAGCTTGTCTAGCTCGTCTGAGCCTCTCTAACCACGGGGGCTGTACGCTGTCTGAGGACCACCACCTTGCGCTTTGGTAAACTAGCCTGGTGACTCTGAGGACACGAGCAGGCTCAGTTTAGGTTTGCTCTGCTGTAGAGACAAACCTCGTGAAACCCACGACGACGTTGTTCGGTCTCAAGAACCTCAACTGCACAGAACCTAGCCTTGGCTTTGTGTGTTTGTTTAGACTTAGGCTTGCTTGGGCTATATAGGAACGTAATGAACCAGAACCAGGAGGTCGTAGTGGTTTGGGCCTCGTACTCCAGAGCTCTACTGGAACAGCACACACAGACCAACTGGACCACTTCGGGAACAGGACACCACACAGGAGCACCCAGAGACCTCGAAACGACGATCACGCTCAGCTGGAGAAACATGGCAGTCCTCGGAATTTGTGGCGGAAGGGTGGAATCTTGATGAGAAGATCAAACCCAAGACCTCTCTATGCGTGATATCTTGTGATCCAAGATCAAGTTCCAACTTTCTTTCGCCCCCAACTTCTCAAAGAGTGCTTCTCCTCCGGACTGAGGCCGAAAACTCCTCGAGAGAAGAGGACTGGAGACTTATCAGACACCAGGTCCTTACCCTTCAACCTCTAACCTTATCACTCTCAAGATAGTGATCTCTTTTGAAAAGCCTTGGGAAGAGACCTGTAGTTTGCCGGGAACCTAAGACTCATGTCCTCCTGCGCTCTACCCATATGTTCATCAACCCATCATCTCACACACAAGGGGGAGCTATGCCTAGGAACTCAAATCAGCAATTTTACTTGAGTTTTAGTTTCTCTAGCCTCAAGGACAGCACTCATCTAACAACATTAAAGAATCATCATGAGCTAGTTGGGTCCTTAGGTGAAACATGATCTCTACCTCAACTAGGACATGGTCTGACATGTGTGTCAAGTGTGTGCCAGAATGCAGGATCGGGCAACAATCACCGAAGCGGCAGCCCAGGCTACGACTCCGCTCGTCAAGCACTAAGATGTTTAAGCTCTTCAAGCTCCTTGTTCACACTAGCATAGTGGTCCATAGCTTATCATCGAGCCTCATCACACGACAGATCTCCATGTCAAGATGCAGGGACTGAATTCATTATTAAACTACCAATTTCTAGCATCTAGTCTAGTTAATCGGTGAGGAGGGTGTGCTACTCTAGCAGAGGGGTCCTTAACCACACGGATTGAGCAGCAGCTAATTTGAAATCATCTGTGGTCATCGGGTTCTCAGCAAAAAGTACAGTGGATGGAGGCCAGAGAAGCTATGGCCGCCATAATGACACATGCCGCGCCACCATGCGTAGACACGCCCAAGTGTAGCGGCCGACGCTCAGTCTGTCGCCGTCGCAGCCGTGCCGGGCTCTCCCTTCCAGCATCGGTCATCAAAATTTGGCAACGGCACGACCGAACTAGGGAGCTTACGGCCTTTGCACAGCCAGAGAGGCCTTGAGCCTCCACATGTCTACACTCGCTTTAGTGGTAGTGTGACGCCGGCCTTTCCTACCTGGCTTGTTCCTCGAGGACACTTTTGCATGTGTTGACACCCCCACGAAGCATCTGGTCTGCTCCCCTCTCTTCCACAGGCTCTCTCGAAATTTTAGGAGAGAGAGACTCTCTCTCTGCAGGCCGCAGTCGATTCAGTCAGAAGTTGAGCAAAGTTAAAGACACCACCCAAGTCTATGGAGGAAGTAGTGGACGTGTCACACAAGTCGATGAAGTCCTAGGACTCACAGGACCTGACGAAGATGCTCCTCCTCATGGGACTTCAAGTTTGAAAACAAGCCATCAGTAAAAGTAGTAAGGTCGGCCACTACAAGCACGACTTTGACCTAAATCTTCATGTCAGCGAGCGCGAAAACAAGTGACCTAGCATTGTGGCATCCTTCATAGTAGATGTGCCAGATTTTAGGAGCAGGACAGGACTCAATTTTACCACATAAGTGAGCATAGTACCTCACACCGCGTCTCCTTCTCACGCTATATAAACCGGTCAGCATTTGTGGAGGCTGGTGTGGCAACTGGAGGTAGATGAAACTTTGTAGTGATGTCCTTGTCTTTATGGTGCTCCGCACGCCGAGCTTGGAATGTTCCATGTTCCAGCTTTGGCATTCTCGTGGCATTCTTCTCATTTTGGTAACCTCATAACCTCATCTTCCTTTGGCACCTATGGTATGGGTATTTCACCTTCCTCCATACACCAGAAGTCCTTGTGCCATGAGGGTATGAACCCATCCATTTTCAAAAGGAGCTCAGAGCCATTGAATCGGTTTGTTTGAGTATTTCTTCAGCTTGATATGGTGAGGAGCAAAAGAAAATCATACAGAATCAAGAATCAGACGACATCAACGATACCTCTCGTGCGGAAAACCACTAACCACCACGGCTATGCGTGAACAGTGAATGAGCCCTCGATTTTACTACCGCGTTTTGAAAGACCCTTCAAAATATGAACAACTTGACAACTATGTACCCTAGCATGAATGAGAGTCATGGAATATGTGGGGATTTACTACACAATCCTGGTTGTCAAGTGTCAGAGAATCAATTCAAACCTTACTTTAGAAAGAGATCAAGCCAAATAACCAAAGTGACTTTCAGAAAAGCAAAAGCAGATTTGTTCTCACTTGGAGGAGATGGATGGTGGCTTTCTGGTGCTCATCAAATTTTGAGAATTTTTCTCCCTATTTCTCAATGGGTCGTGCACAACTTTTAAAAATCATCTCAAAACTCCATGTAGATAAATCATGAAAATTCAAACATCACAAGCTGCTTTCTGGAACAGCAACACAAACCCAGAGTTTTTTCCACTTGGAGCAGAGGGATGGTGGGTTCTGCTCTAATGTGGCTTCTTAATCAATAAGTCATGAAGCACTCCACGAAATCTCCTCAAAACTCCTTTTGCAGAAAATATGAAAAATCAAAACCACGAGACTTATCAGCAGAAAGTTTGGGGCTCGGTTTTTCACCTCACTGCTCCCCAAACGGTGCAAGAACAGGACTCCAAATTTTTTATAGTGAATAGATATATGAGTCACGCACCTTCTCCAACAAGAATCACTCAAAAATTTTTTCTAGAATTTTTAAAATCAAACACCTGCTCTTGCTGCGCGAACAAGACAAGACTTCAGGAACAAGAATGAACACAATCAAAGCCATCAAATATAGAATACGAGCCAGGATGGCTCAATCGATCGAAACAAGAACACACAAAACTACAATCGAATTCACATGCTGAAAATGTCTGTCTGATATATATAAGCTATTAGCTTCCGATGAGCAGAACTGAGCGAACAACAGAAGCTGGTCCGGAGGACTTGCAGCTCTTGACAGGAGCAACTCCTAAATGGCTACAAATGGACAAGGATCTTGGGGTCCTATTTATAGGCCACATTGTGAAAAGCCATTTATGGCATTTATGCATTTGAAAACCCACTGAGCTCGAGAAACGGAAACACACAGGTAAACACACTGCTCCTGCCAAGCAGAGTTCCTCTGGACACACAGGCTTCGTCTGGCCAACCATGCAAGTGCCGACGCACAGAAGTGTCTTGGCGTGCGCCGACGCCCTAAAAAACCTCCATCAGGAACGGCATCATGGAGTGGGGTGGGACTGCCCGGTCTCATCACGACGAGACACCTAGACACAAAACGACTCGACGGGGTTCTCACATCGAGCACGATGCTGCCAAAACACAGCGAATGTATGACCTGTGACAGTATTGTACTGACTCGATCTATCTAAGAGGCCGATTGCGCACCAGAACGAGGGAAGTCGGCAGTGGGAACGAGTTCGAAGGTTCGTGGGCCTGCAAGCGCCAGCGTCTAAGTGCAAGCAAACGGGTTCAAAACTGCCAGAATCAAATTTGTAACATGCCAAATCAAAAGTGGATTTGAATTTTGAATTTAGCGAGCAAACCACCACATGCTCATCACCATGACTTCACAGTGGTTCCCTCACACAGAGAAGTCGGGGAGGCAAGGTCAAGAGTCTGAATGAAACGTTATGCATCGAGAAATAAAGTCTGCGCCCAAGGCGAAACTCTCGACCCGACGTCCGGCTCAGGCAGGTCGTCGGTCCGGCAGAGCGCGTCAAGCGCCGGCCTGCTAGACGGAGGCCTCACCTACTCAACGTACCAGGAGTCGACAGTGACAAGACGCCTCCCTGCTGTAGCCCTGTGCTGTGGTGCCCCAAGCCTGATTGTCACCTAAAGCTCATGCGGAAAGGTTTGGAGTCGGACTCCACCTACCGGAGGGCGAGACTATGTTCAAGCGTAGCCATCTCAGCGCCCCCCATGCTTCGCGCGCCCTATGGCCGCCTCAACCGGTCGCTGTGCTGATGGTCAGCACTGGGATTCGCAGGAGCACGATCTGCTTACAGGACGCGACGAGAGAGACAGCGGGGGCCTCTTCGCTCGCCGCTGGCTGTGCCGTCGCCGCCGAGGTCAACAAACTCACGGATGTCAGGACCCGGCCTGAATATCGGCTGCCGATCTCGCAGATGGGTGGCCTTCGCATGCCTTGAAGCCAGGAGACGCGATGCCCGAACGAGGCCGAGACGGCCGCACGCCTCTCTCGCTTCTCCCCGCTGCTTCGGTCGGCTGCCCTCGCTCTGAAGGGCACTCGTCGTGTCCGAAGGAGGCCCGGCACGACCCGGGAGCTGGTCGCGGAGCTGTGCGCTAGCCGGGCCTATTGTGGCACATGGCAGCCATTTCCGCTCCATACATGGCGGCTCATCCATATACGAAGTGACAATGCTCTTTCTTCGCCTGCATGGATTCCAAATCCGCGAGACGAAGCGCGATCCCGCCCACGGCCCTGAACAGGACGCCTCAAACCAAGCTCAAGCAGCGACATAAGCAAGCAAAACTCCTCTCATAATCGCGCATGGTGCTCGGAGGAGGCGCATGTTGAAGCAGCCTCTCCGTTAGCCGTTATATCGCCAGTTAGGGCGATCGGATCGCTATCATATAGTGGTGACGAAGCAGATCATAGCGCAGCAAGATCATCGGTAGTACTGTAGCTAGGTTCTTCGCCGGCGGACAACGGCGAGGATCCAGGGGATCTCTTGAAGGGCTTCAGCGCAGGAGCCCGCAATGCCGATAAGCAAGATCGGGCCGCCGACGGCCGCGACCGCCGTTTGCCGGTGTCACGATGAGGGAAAGAAAACATGCGTCAACAAACAGAGAGGCAGAAGGCGAGGCGGTCCAAACCCGCCACATGATGATGATGGATATGAGTTCAGTTCAGCTTAGCTGCAGCCTCAGAAACCGCCGGGTGTGGAGCAAGCAAGCGCTCCGCAAACACCACCGCTCGCTGCTCGCCTTCACCGTTGTCCGTCCCGACAGGCGGGTGTTTGGAGAACTTACGTGATGGAGGCCGCGCGGCCGATCCATCATGCCGACCTGAAAGCAGAAAATCTGGCAGCGAGAGACCGCCCACACGATCCCAGACAGGAACAGAAACGAGAGCGATCTTCCTCACACAGCGGCCACGGAAACGCATGACGCCAGACAGAACGCGGTGCGCGGCCTAATGCGAAGAGGAACGAAAGAAAAAAAAGACGCGCAGCAAGTCGTGATCTCACACCCGCTATAGGAAGGGCGTTTCCTTGATGCTCACATGGCGAGGCGCTGGATCCCCAACGCAGCAGCGTGCCAGGGAGCGTCTAGGAGCACCCTGATGACGGCCGTCACACGACGAACGGATTGATGTAACGGTGGCCCAAAAGCTTTGCGCCTGCGTCCGGCGAACGTCGCGGAGGCGTCGTCTCGGGACGACACAGCCTCACCCCGGTTAGCTTACTCAGGCTCGAGGCTCTCCCTAGGCCTACAAGCTATCAAGCCATGACATGGGCGTAGGCCAGAGGTCAGGCAAGGGGAAGGGCGTGGGCTTAGATACCACTGATACCCCTCGGAGCCGAAGAGGGGGCTGGGGCACTTCCAGAGATATGCGCGTGTTTTGGTGTCTAGGCTCAAGAGACATCACGCAATGAGCGAAGCTGTACACGAGTCCATAGACACAGGTACCCACCAAGGTGACATATAATGCCCCCCCAAAGCTATGACCGGAAGCAAAGCATCATCAGCGCGGCCGCCTGGTGTAATTCCCTATATGACCCGTGGTAGTGGTCTTTTAGGGGACAAGGCCGTAAGCGTGGCTAATGTGTTGGGGATGACTCCAATGCCTCCTGCGTGAGGCGCAGGTAGGGGCAAAATATGTAAAATAAGCGGAAATGACCCGAGAGGCCCTCGGTCAGGTCTCTAAGAGCAGAACCTCCATTGCATGGCTTTGTACAATCCCACCCCTATTTAGGGGAGGGACCTGAGAATAAACCAGATTCTTGAGCCCAAGGGTAATGTTCCTTCCTTCCTGGCGTTACCGGCGAAAGAGCACGAGAGTCTCATCGAAATTGTCTTGAGTCTTGTGAGGATCGCGCTCGAGGCAGCCCCATTTTCTCGTTAGTGGGGTGACACCCACAACACCAGCATTAGGGGGAGATTGTTGATAATCTAGGCATCGTCTTCATGTACATAGCGCCATTCTTTTAGCTTAGTTAGTTAGATGTTCGTCAGTTAGTTTGTGAGCCGATGTAGCTTGTTGAGATCAGTGCGTCGCAAGGTATAAGCAGCTCGACGTGCGCTTCGTCCGCACGGGAGCCGGAGTTAGTTGAACGCCCGAGTCGCGCGGCACGTCTGGAGGCTGTGGGATGGCGCAGCGCATGCAAGGACGTGGGGCGCAGAGCGGGCGACGTGGAGTACATGTTCTTCTTGTTTTTCCTATTTAAGCATGAATAGAGTTTGAAAAGCGGTGGTTCTAACCGCACCAAATACCCAGTGATCGCGTGTGTTTGTCATTGCTTCGTCTCCGGCGACGGGTACTCTGGCGAGTACCGGAACAAAATCGCCGTGCAATTGTGGATCTACCAAACTCTGGACATCTCCGTCATGAAGTTTGGTGATGGCTCGCACAGGGAAATAAGAAAGATGATAACTGCTGGCCGTGTGTAGTTCAGTTGAATTCCTCATTCCTGATATAATTTCCAACAATACCATACCGAAGCTGTAAACATCAACTTTTGGCGTAATAGCAACTCCGCTAATCCACTCTGGAGCAAGATAACCTAAAGTTCCTCTGAATGTAGTAAGAACTCGGCTATAGTCCCTTCCGACAAACTTTGCCAACCCAAAGTCCGCAATTTTAGGACAAAACGATGCATCCAGAAGTATGTTTTCTGGTTTAATGTCACAGTGTATGATGCATTCGCGGCAACTCTCATGCAAGTAGCACAATCCTCTAGCTACTCCAATGGCTATTTGATATCTGGTGCTCCAACTTAGAATAGCAGAATCACTCTTAAATAGATGGGCATCAAGAGAACCATTCAACATGTGTTCATATACAAGCAGCCTCTTATCACCTTCGCAGCAGAAACCAATCAACTTGACAAGGTTGATATGTTGGATCAATCCAACTGAACTAACCTCAGCCCTGAATTGCTCCTCTCCTTGACAAACACCGTCAAGCCTTTTCACTGCGATAGTAACCGAGTCACCTAACACTCCCTTGTATACTGAACCAAATCCACCTTCTCCTAGCTTTTCAGAGAATTTTTTTGTAGCATGTCCTAAATCACTGTATCTAAAGGCTACAATTCCACCAGTTTCTTGGGTAGTATTTAATGGCGAACCATGGCGCTTCTTTCTCCAAATAATAAACAGTATGAGAACCATTAATCCAAAACTAATAATGCTTGCAGCCGTAACAATTCCAACGATTGGTGCGTGCTTGTTTTCTCTTAAACTTGGCAAATCTTTGGCGGCAAGACGGAAGTAAAGAATACTTCCGGCATTATTAACAGCAGTATTAAGCAGTTCCCCGTGCCGGACAGAACATCTATTGCTACCATAGGAATAAGCAGTGCAAGAGCAGTCATTGGCACAAGCTTCTGCGCATTCTCTGTCATTGGCGGCTTCTATCGTTAGGGGGTCATAGGGCAATGTGACAGCAGTCATGGGCTGGAACTTGTCTGTTGAACTTGTAGTGTTCTTGTCAATACTGCAATCTAATGGTGTATTTCTCGTGCACCCTCCTGTTCGATCATCAAGATCCCAATCCCCAGGCGACTTCACAGAGAAACCATTCATGCAATCACATGATAGATTTGCATTGCTGCTGCAGATTGTGAATGGTCCGCAGGCCGCATGCACAATGCAGGGATCCATGGGTTGGGAATATATTTGTAGCCAGCACTGTGTGGCTTCCAACCAAACACGCGACTTGATCTGGCCATAGATGTCTAGCGACGTGAATGCTGCAAGTGATTCATCCAACAAAGCATACATGTAGTACTCCTCTTCACTGTTATCAACATGTGTGTAGTTGATCAAACCGCTGTAGAGGGGATCCACCTCTGGCAGCCTGGTGTATATTCGCCCAAGGTATTTTCCGGACGACCAATACACTACAGAGGAGCTGCAGTGCCTGAGGATGAGCCCTCTGGCGCCGCTGGTGTCTAGTTCAATGCAGTACGAACCAAGGCCGAAATCAATCAGGTTCTTCTTTGAGATGAACTGACGATTCATACCGGTGACCTTGTTCCAGCCAATCTTGGCGCCAGGAAGGAAGACATCTGTTGGGTAGTCGAAGCTCTGCCACGACACCTCAGATGGGCTTTGTTATGTAAGTCACCGTTGATTTTTAGATACGACGTTTGACCATTCATCTTATTAAAAGAAACTATGTAAATATCATTTGTTTTATTATGATTTGTTTTATTATTAAATGTACTTTAAGCATGACTTATATTTTTTGCATATTTGTACTAAATTTTTTAATAAGACAAATGGTCCAACGTCGTATCCAAAAGTCAACAATGACTTATATTTTAGAACGGAGGGAGTACCTCTTAAGGTCGGATATAGCCAAAATGACAGGAGATGAGTCCGATGCTGTCCGACTACATGATGTTCGTCCTTGTAGAACGTCCCTACATGCTGCCGGGCCAGCTTGATCTTCGCACCTTGCATGCATGAAGGACGATGGCCGGCGATCGTGTTCTGCTTCAAGCATCTGGAGTAGGTTATGCAGGTTCTTCTCGGTTCAGGGAAGATAGGCAAGAGAAACTTGCAACAATTCTACACAAGTTGAACAATAATTTTGAATCTGAAGTCGACCTGAAGAGCTCGCTCTCTTCTGGCGTTATACTTTCGAAGATTCTGCTGTTCGTGGATAAGCGGCGCGAGTCGTCTAAGTGGCATGAGCAGCACAAGCCGTCTGATAGTCAGACGCAAGAGGAGCGCGATTCCTCTGAGCGTTATCGCCAAGAGCTGCGCGAGTGGGGCATGCTGAAAATGGTCTTGGATGTGTGGGTGGAAATGTTCTTCTTCGCGAGCTACCAATGCAGCAGGGAGTCCCATGCCCGGCAGCTCAGCAGCGGGGGTGAGCTCACAAGCAGTGTGGCTTATGGTGGAACACAATTAAAAAGGAAGCCTGCTAAACAGAGTTATATGAAACAATGAAAGGAGGCCCAGGATGCTCGATGCGTGATGACGTTTCGATTTGTTTTCATCATGGTACGCCTTATCTTTTGCTATTTCTTTGTATTCGTAGGCCCTATACACCATTGGCGTTCTACTCCAACTTCCATTTATGGTACCAGCTAAGTTCTCCGGTGAACTGTTTTAACATTTTATAGTAATTATTTTAGAAGCTTAGTATTTCTTTTTCATATCTCTCAAAATTAATATTATTGATTTTTCCGACATTGAAACCGTTGAAAAAGCGTAACTCATATCCTACTCTAATTAGGATCTGGAAATGTGTGCTACAGAGGAAACTTAAGTTAGTTCTAATAGTATTACGATTCCTAATTTTTTTTATAGTAGGTTTGAATGTTTGGATGACACTATATAAACCTCATGTGGGGTGCCCTAGAAGGCAACAAGTCATAGCAAATAGTTTCATCCAATGCAAGGAGCACGGTATAATTAGAGGCTGCTTTCTTAAACACTAAATTTTTTGTATAGGGCAAGGATCTAATGATCCAAAAAGGTGTGAGATAATTATGAGAAAGCTACAATATTTTCCTTGTACTTTTTTGAGTTTGTGCTCAAAGAATTTGTAGAACCCCTACATGCTACCGGGGCTTTTCTCCTGACGTTGTATTATGATTTTGGAACGCTCTTTGTCATCTCAGGAAGACATAGAATCGTTTTCCAGCGTGTGGAGGAGCATTATGCCTTGGAAACAATTCTAGCATCACACTACTAGAGAAACGCGCATCGGTACTAGTTATTTGTGACGTAGTGATGGAGATTTAGTGCCGGTTTGAACTATGAACCCGTACTAATCTGAATTTGAGTCATGAACGGTATATATATATATATATATATATATATATATATATATATATATATATATATATATATATATATATATATATCGAGAGTTTGATCCACGAACGATCTTGATACCTCGAAACACTACTAGTACTGGTTTGAGACACGAACCCGTAGTGATACGAAAAATCAAAACTGGTTGTTGCCACGAACCGTACTGATGCCTCGTAAAAAGGTGTGAACTAATTATGAGAAAGCTACAATATTTTCTTTGTACTCTGTTGAGTTTGTGCTCAAAGAATTTGTAGAACCCCCTACATGCTACCGAGGCTTTTCTCCTGACGTTGTATGAGATAACCTGCGATGATTTGGAACGCTCTTTGCCATCTCAGGACGACATAGAATCGTTTTCCAGCTAGCATCACACAACTAGAGAAACCCGCATCGGTACCGGTTATCTGTGATGTAGTGATGGAGATTTAGTGCCGGTTTGAGCTACCGGCGTCACCGTTACCGACCTCGACAGGCATTGCTTTGTTCAGATCTGGCCTCCTACCGGTGGAGTCTTCCACCGGGCATCCGATACCCTACCCAAGCGGCAACGTCGCCAAGGCTGCGGACACAAATCCGTTGACTACGCTCGCATAAAGGTGCGCGACTAATACTGACGAGTTATAATATAATATCCTGAGAGAGGGGTCTCTGCAACCTACATTGCACATTGCTTCACCTTTGCGCACCTTTGACTACGCACTTTGACACATCCATTGCATTCATTCACCACTTTCGAGTCTACTTTGCTACTTCATTAAACAGCATCATTACTTTGGAGGCCAGCCCAATCAGAGTACTGTCCTTGGGCGTTTACATTTTGTAGTAGGGCTCGGCCTCGGATTTTAGAACGGAAAAGAAACTCGCGTAATCTCCGAAAGACTACTTCCTAATCATCGATCGGATAAGTTGGCGAAACGCTACTTCCTAATCGAGCAGAGATTCCTCCATTCCTCCTTGGCGGCGTCTTTGCCGAACTTCGGCAACAATTCCAGCTTGAATTTCATGGTCCAGATGCCGAGTAGAACATACAGAGGACGGTGGATCTACAACGAGATAGATGACACTTGCTTGGGCTTTTGACAACGGCGCGTTGCCGGAGAGGTTTAAACCCGCAACATTGAGAGATTCGACGGGACCCAAAATCCCGAAGAATCTCTCTCCATCTACACCACGATGATCCTAGCCGCTGGTGGTGGTGAGGACGTTATGGCCAACTACCTCCCCACTGTCCTGAAAGGGGCTGCCCGAACCTGGTTGTTCAACCAGAAGGAAGGCTCCATCCATAGTTGGGGGGTACCTCTGTGATGCCCTCTGTAGCAACTTCCAAAGTTGCTACACCCGACCGGGTAGGGAGGAGGATTTGCACCGGCTGGTTCAAATGGAAGGAGAGACTCTCCGGACGTTTATCCAGTGGTTCATCCACATACGCAATACCATCCCTAACGTTTCGGACGAGGCGGTCCTCCGCGCGTTCAAAAACGGGGTGAGAGATGTCCGGTTTACCCAGGATATGGAGATCCACGTGCACTTTGGTGCCAACCATCTCCTCCGGACAGCGGACAAGTACACCAACGCAGAGGATGCGGTCAACTGGAAGCAACAGGTTGACCAAGGTCACCAGCCAGGCGTTGAGCCTGACGGGAAGAAGAAGCCCCCTTCCAAGGATAAGAAGGGGAAGAAGAAGAAGAAGAAGGCTGCCGCTCCCAGCGTCGTAGCAACAGTGGAGCAGGCAAACCCTGCTAGGCCCTAGCCCAAGAAGCCGGCTTACGCTGGCAGGGGCAGGGAACGAGCTGCTCCGGCCCCTAGGGCTAACCGGGGGGAGGAGCCCAAAGGCAAGAAGTTTTGCCTGTTCCACCAGGTACCCGGGCATGAGCTGCGCACCTGCCGCACATGGCTAGCTCGCATGGAGGACTTTTACAGTGGTAAAGGTCCCATGCCTACCTTACCCGTGGAGGGCGAGGACGATAAGGGCAAGCAATCCGCCTGGGACGAGGACCACGATTCGGATGCCTACCCGGACGTGGACCACTACGTGTCTGCAATCTTTGGCGGATCGTCGACGTACACTTCCCGCAGGGATTACAAGGCCACGGCCCGCGAAGTCTTCCACATGGAGAAGGCGGAGTCCGGGCCCGGACAACTCAAATGGGCAGAGCAGTCCATAGCATTCACCGGAGAGGATTGTCCTCCCGGAATGAGCAAGCCCCAAAGGCTACCCATCATCATATCCCCTACCATTAGCAACTCTACGGTGGGGAGGGTACTTGTTGATGGTTGAAGCGCGCTGGATATCATATCCACGCACGTCCTGGACGAGATGCAAATCCCTCGTTCCAAAATGAGAGATATTTCTGTCCCTTTCCATGGGATAGTCCCCGGGAAGTCAGTCAAGCCCCTGGGGCAGATCGTCTTACCGGTAACATTCAGCAAGCCGTCCAACTTTCAGACAGAGCTTGTCACGTTCGAGGTCGTGGACATCGATTCAGCCTACAACGCCATTCTCGGCCGGCCATCGCTCTCCAAGTTCATGCCTGCTACGCACTATGCTTATCAGTGTGTAAAGATTTCGGGGCCCAAAGGGGTGATCACCGTCAAGGGTAGCCACCGTGTAGCCCTGGAATGCAATGAGCACGCCCTGGCGCTCGCCGGGCAGCTCCCGCCTAGGGGACCGGAGCAGGAACCACAAAAGTCTACTCGGCCCAAGATTGCCCTTTAGCCGGGAGGAGAGACCAAGGTGGTTCCCCTCTCCGAGGCGGAGCCGCACAAGGTCGTGCATTTGGGGGCCACCCTAGACCCCCAAATAGGAACTCAAGCTCATCGCTTTCCTCTGGGCTAATTCAGATGTGTTCGCTTGGGAACCGTCTGATATACTCGGGGTCCCAAGGGAGGTGGTAGAGCACAGGCTAGCCGTTAGGCCTGACAAAAAACCTATCCGGCAGAAGCTGCGTAAGTTTCCTGACTGGAAAGTGGGCATTATCCGGGAACAGCTGGAGAAGTTGCTCATGGCCGTATTTATCCGGGATGTAGAGCATACTGATTGGCTGGCTAACCCGGTCATTGTCAAAAAGAAGGGAGGGAAGTGGCACATGTGTGTAGACCACACAGGCCTAAACGCAGCTTGTCCAAAGGACAACTTCCCGTTGCCTCGCATCGACCAGCTGGTAGATGCCACAGCGGAGTCCAAGCTCATGAGTTTTCTGGATGCTTACTCAGGTTATCACCAAATAAGCATCTTCCCCGGGGATTAGGAGAAAACTTCCTTCATCATGCCTTTTGGCACCTTTTGCTACACGACCATGTTCTTCGGTCTGAGGAACACGGGAGCTACCTTCCAGCGCCTCATGCAAAAGACGTTCCCTGATCAAATTGGGCGCAACCTGGAGGTGTATGTGGACGACATCGTTGTAAAAAGCAAAGAGGATTCTAATTATATCTTAGACCTGGAAGAAACGTTTTGTAACTTAAACAAGCATCGGATAAGGCTGAATCCGGACAAGTGCACCTTTGGTGTCCGTTCCAGGAAGCTACTCGGTTACATGATCGGATCCATCGGCATTGGTGCCAACCCTGAGAAATTGAAACCATCGAAAACATGAGGCCCCCTTCGAGCGTGAAAGAGGTCCAAGCCCTAACTGGATGCATGGCGGCTCTCAGCCGTTTCATTTCTCTACTGGGCGAGCGAGGACTTCCGTTTTTCAAGGCCTTACGGAAACACGATGGTTTTGAATGGATAGAGGAAGCGGATAAGTCTTTTCGGGACTTGAAGCAATACCTGTCCAGCCCACCTGTCCTGATGACTCCTAGGTCCAGGGAGGTTTTACTGCTGTACTTAGCAGCTACCCCCAAGCCGTGAGTGCTGTCCTGACGGTGGAGAGGGAAGGCACCCAACGTCCCATATACTACGTGCGCGAGGTACTTCATGGACCGAAGGAGCGTTACCCGCAGGTCCAGAAGCTTCTGTACGCCTTGCTCATGGCCTCCAGGAAGCTGAAACACTACTTCCAAGCGCACCAAATCATGGTCCCTTCCAGTTTCCCTCTTGGAGAAATCCTAAGGAATCCGGAAGCCATAGGACGGGTAGCTAAGTGGGCGATCGAGTTGATGGAGTACGACCTCCAATTCTCAGCCCGGACAGCTATAAAATCCCAGATCCTAGCCGATTTCCTGGTAGAATGGACTAACCCAGAGCCATCTGGCCTGGGTGATGACTGGACGCCAGATGAATGGTGGACCATGTATTTCGACGGCTCATGCTCTTATGAACTCTCGGGGGCTGGAGTTGTTCTCATCCCTCCAAAAGGAGAACCTCTCCAATACGCAATCTCGCTACACTTTGCCACTACCAATAACGCGGCAAAGTACAAGGCTTTGCTTGCCAGGCTTCGGGTATGTAAATCGCTCAGAGTCTAGTGCCTGACGGTGAAAGGGGATTCACTGTTGGTAGTCAACTAGGTTAATAAGGAGTTCTCGGCCCCGAGTGACTCCATGGCACTATACCTGGCTGAAGTGAGGAGACTGGAGAAGCACTTCACGAATTTCGAGGTGCTCTACGTGCCGTGGAAGGAGAACTCCGCGGCCGACCAATTGTCCAAGATTGGTTCCTCACAACTATCCGCTCCGGCAGGAGTGCTCACCGAGCACTTACACATGCCCTCAATTACGTCTCTGGACGAGGCACTCGAGACGCGTGGTGACGTCTCCGTCCTTCCGCAGTGCTCGGATTGGACTGCGCCTTTTGTCTAGTACCTCGCACACGGGACACTGCCCAAGGATGAAGCTGAGCGTTCCCGGCTCATAAGGTGAGCCTCCACCTATCGTCTAGTGCAGGGGGTCCTTTACCACAAAGGCGCGCTGGGAATCCTTTCCCGGTGTGTCGGCCAAGAACAAGGCAAGTACCTCCTCCGGGAAGTGCACCAAGGGGTATGCGATGCTCACTCGTCTTTCAGGACATTGGTGGGTAAGGCATTTCACATGGGATACTACTGGCCTACGGCACTTCAGGATGCCCAGGACTTGGTAACCAAGTGCAGGGCCTACCAGTTTCATGCCCGGAAGACTCACCAGCTCGCGCAAGCCCTACAAACAATTTCACTCTCATGGCCTTTCTCCACCTAGGGGATAGACATCCTTGGTCCATTCCCCAGGAGGAAGGGGGGTGTAAGCACCTGATCGTGGCAATTGACACTTTCACAAAGTGGATAGAAGCTACGCCAGTGTCCACTATCACCGCCCAAGTAGCCAAAAGTTCTTCCGCAACAACGTGGTTACCCGGTTTGGCGTTCCTAACCGGCTACTTATGGATAATGGAACTCAATTCACCAGTGAGTTGTTCCAAGAGTTTTGTGAGGAAATAGGCACAAAATTGTGCTATGCCTCCGTCGCTCGCCCACAAAGCAACGGGGCGGCAGAGAGGGCCAACGGGCAGATTGTCCAGGGCATCAAAGAGGGGGTCTTTGATGACCTCACCCGAGCGGGTAACGCTTGGGTAGACGAGCTTCCTTCCGTCCTCTGGTCGGTGCGCACCACGTTTAACCGGGCCACGGATGAAATGCCTTTCCAGCTTTATACGGTGCAGAAGCCATGTTACCCGCAGAGATCGCCTTGGGCTCACCCAGGGTGGATAACGTGGAAGAGCTTCATTACGAGCCTGAGCGCCTTTTGGATTTGGATATCCTTGAAGGCAAACGCATTCAAGCCCAGCTTCGCTCCGCGACTTAGCTGCAAAAGCTGCGCAAGCACGTGCCTAAGTCTATCCGGCCTAGGGAACTTTAGGTAGGGGATTTGGTCCTACGGCGAGTCCAGGACCTATCCAGTACCAACAAGTTAACACCTCGATGGGAGGGCCCTTTCACGGTCGTTTCGACATCACGCCCGGGGGCTGTCTGCCTAGCCATGGGGGATGGAAGGATCTTGACCAGCACGTGAAACATCGACCAGCTTCGTAAGTTCTACGCGTAGGTCACTTTCAGCCGTAATCTCGCTTTGTCAGGGCGTTAGGTTTTTTCCATATGAAAGCCCGTGTTCCGGGTAGCTTGAGTTTATTGTACTAAGAGTCTTGTAAATGCTCACGGGTAGCTCCAGCACCATATTCTTACAAGTTCTCCGCGCTGTCTCAATAAACAAGGCTCATCCGGAATATAATCGCTCTCTTGTCTTCCTAGCTCTTTGCCCGCGTACAGTGACATCCGACCCGTCTACACACTCATACTCCGCGTAAGTCACTGGCTCCCCCAGTTGGACTTGTCCATTTCGGTAAGCCGGTTCTCACCGCACAAATAACTTTCCTATCCGGACTTAAACAGCATGCCAAACATCTGCGCGGCGGCACAATAAATAGACGGGAAGGATAGGACTGCATGTCCTTTCTCTAAGTCCTGCGCATGTGCCGGGTTCGCAACGCTAGGCACCCGGCACAAGCGCAGCAGGGGCTGGATAGGGGCGTATCCCAAAACGTCTACCCGTTTTTGCAAAACTTTGTATTCGCCGGTCTTTTGGGAGTTCTGTTTTGCCTCTGTTCTTTGCTGTGCCTTTGCATTTTCGCAGGAATTATAGGGAGGCAAAGCCACCCGGGAGACAAGATCTTAAGGAAATAACGACTTCATTGGAAATGCAAGTTTACAAGGAGAAGGATTTACAAAGATTAGGAACAAAGTGGAGTCCTATGTGCCTACTGGTCTTCGTAGGCTGAGAGCTGCTCCCTCAGCCAGTCAACCTCGTTCTCGAGCTCGAGAACTCATATCTGCGCTTGGCGACCCTTGGTGGCCTCCTCATGCATGCGCTTGGCCTCCTCCTTTCCCTTTTCCAGCTTCCTGAATAAGGCGGCAACCTTCCCTTGGAGGTCTTCGACTTGCTTCCAGAGGGCCTCAGTTTCTCCCTGGCTCTCTTTCAGGGAGGCAACCTTGGCGTAGAGCGCCGTCACCTGGAGAGACTCGCGGTCCCGGGAGCGCTCGAACTCATACCTTTCGGCCTCTTTCCGGGTCAGCTCTTCCCGGAGAGCCTTGGCCTCGTGGCGGGCCGCGTCGGTGGCCGCCTAGAGCTCCTCCTCTAGGAGGACATTCAACTTAGTCCATTCCTCATTCAAAACGAGGGACTGCTCTATGTCGTCGAAGGTCTGGCCCAAAGCCTGAAAGACATAGAAAGGAGAAGGTTAATCTCAAGCGGTAGGCGATTTTCCTATCCGGCAAGCACCAAGTCTCAACGACTTACCTCCTCAAAATACTTCTGGGTCTCGATCTTTAGCTTGTCCATTCCGCCAAGTTCCCAGAACTGGACAAAGTGTTCCCGGACCTTCTTGGCTCTGCCAGCATGGAGCTGGGTCCACATGATGTCGGACTGCTTTGGCACGCCATGCGCTGGCAGTCCCAACACAGGGGGAGGACTGGAGACCTCGGTCACTTGGACGTCGTTGTCCCCTTCCTCCTCCGCAGCAGCCCCCTTGACTAGGCCCGCAGCAGCGGGAGCCGGCGCATCGCCGAGGGCATTCGGCTCCCTGGAGGCTGCTTCCCGGGTGGCCTCTCCCGCCCCAATCGGCTAGGCTCCCGAGTCCATGGTCGGGCGGGGATCTCCGGCAGCAGCCGGGGACTCGACCGCTGTCGGCATTGCCCCGGCCAGCTCCTTGGCCAGGGACTTGGGCACCGGCGAGGATGTCCCGGCCAGCTCCTTGGCTGGGGACTTGGGCGCCGGTGACAGCGTCCCGAACAGTTCCTTGGCCGGAGACTTTGGCACCGACGACGACGTCCGGGCTAACTCCTTAGCTGGGGACTCAGTCGCCGGGAGCTGCGCCCCGGGCACGTCCTTACCCAGGGACTGCGATGGCGGCGCCACGTCTCTAGGCGCGTCCAACGCTAGGGGACCGGGCACCCGCGCAAGCGATGGCGGCGATGGGACCGGCGGAGTCATTCTCCCCGTCGGATCCCTGTAGGACCCCTGGATCAACTCCTGGGGGACCGTGGGCGCCGTACGCGGCATCCGACGCTGGGTCGTTCCAATCGTCGGGCTCCTCGACAACCTTGTCCGCCAGGCTCACTGTAAGAGCAAGTGCCACGTCGTCAAGCACATTATCGATGTAAGCTATAGCTACAGCTACAGCCTCCCACTCTACCAAGTGGAATGGGAGATGTCAAACTTTAAGCAAAGCACTGGAAAAGGTTACCCGGAGAGTTGAACTTACTTTCCCTCCCGGTTTTCGTGTCGGCCGGAGCGTCGGCCGGCAGTTCCGGGTCCCCTCCTAAGGGCGTGGCGGCGGTGGCCTCGGGTAGCTCGGAGTCGCCCTTGGCCGTGGCGTTGGCCGCGTGCTGGCTAGATGGCGTGGGCAACATCGTGTGGCCCTTGAACGTGGCCTCGATTGAGGCAAGTTCCCGGGTAGCCTAGGCCATCTCCTGTCTTAGCTTCCTGGCCACCTCCCCCACTTGGGCCATCCGAGGATGAGCCTCCTTCAGGTCCAGGGACTCGACGGATGGAGACCTGGCCCGAACTTTGCGCCGCAAGCGCTTGGTCCTTTTTGGGACAGGCGGCGGCAAGTCGTCGCTGTCCTCCGTCGTCTCCTCCCTTTTCTTCTTCCCGAATGCCTTGGGCGTTCTAGACGGGGAGCGGCCCAGCCACTCCGTTAGCGCGGCCATCTCTTCTTTGAGCTGGAGCTCCTTCCGGAGCCGCTCTGTTTAGGCCCGGAGGAGCTTGAGCCGCTACTCTTCCTTGGCCACCTCGGCGAGCTGCATCAGGTTTGCCCACTTAACTGGATTCCACCTGACGTAATCCCTTACCCAAGTCCGAAGCTCTCTTACCTCGACTCGGTCTTGAAAGTCAAAGTGTTGTTTGACCGGAGGCTTCCCAGCCGTCCTCTTGGAGGTTACCCTGCGTCCCCCAGCCGCTGGCGCCACCGCGGGCTGCTTCCCTTATCGCTGTGGTGAGACTCTGGTGGGCTGGGGCGGCGGGGCCTTGGCTGCCTGTTTCTTACTGTCATGCTTCTTCATGTCACCCTTCTTGAAGGAGAGTTTGGGGATGGCGGCCTCAATGACCTCCCAATCCTGTAACCGGATGAAAAATCGAACTTAAAGTTAGTCAATACTCCCCAAACACCCAATGTACCCGAACGACAAGTTTCCCGGGACTTACCTTTTCGGTTCTCTCTAGTATGTTCTTGGGCCCGTCCTGGCCCCCGTCGCTCAGCTGCTCCCCCTTCCGTGGGGTGCCGAACAACAGCGTGACGTGTTTGTCCACCCACTCGGTGGACGGTGCTGGAAGAGGTCCAACGGTGAGTTTAAGATGCAAGTTAAGAAAGAAAACAATGCTCGGGGAAGAGGCGAAAGACTTACCCTCGATGGCTTCCCGGGTGAGGTCTTGCCACCCGGTTATCTCCCAAAACGGGTGCTCCCTCTTCCACAGGGGGCTAACCCAGTTGGCAATGTAATCCCGGGCGATCCATTCCCCAGTTAGGCCTAAATTGATGAGCCCCGTGATCCAGTTGATCAGCGGAACCTCGTCGTCTTGGACCTCCGGGCGCCCCAGCGGCTTCTCCCTCTCCGAGACGTCACCGCTGTAGACCAGCTCACTCCCGGCTGCCTTCTTTAGGTAGAACCAGGCTTGGGCCCACCTGGAGATCGAGTCCTTGAGGATGATCCACGGGTAAGCCAGGCCCATGTTCGGGCGGAGCTTCAGCCGGTAGCTCCCCACCGCAGGGTTCTCCAGCACCGGGATTTGGTTCACCGGCGACGTCCCCAGTCCGTAGTACTAGAGGAAGAGACTGGCAGTGGGCGGCACCCCCAAAAAACCCTCGCATAGATGGCTGAAGATATCCATCATGAGGATGGAGTTGGGGTGGATATGCGTTACCTCCACCTCGCATTGCGCTAGCACCAAGGCGACGAAGTGGCTCTCCGGCATGTGGAGCCCGTGGATGGCAAAGAGCTCAAAGCAGACGACCTCGTCGTCCACCAGCTTTGGCACCTTCTCACCTCCAGGTGCTCTCTAGGACTTCACGTCCACGTATCCCGCCTTCTCCATCGACTGGAGATGCGGCTCGGTCACCATCGACTTGCCTAGGAAACCCTTAGCCATTGGGACGGGCGGGGGAAGCGGATCTGGACTTGGCGGCACGGGTGGAACTCAGCGTTTTTCCGGCGCGGCTGGGAGTTGGAGGCTCCGGGTGCAATGATTTGGGGACCTAAGCAAATGAGGGAAAGTGGAAGTCCTAAACCCACGGTTCCAATTTATAAGCCCCATTGCAATGGCTCCCGCGCACCCCGGGTAACCAACGTTTAAGTTTTAAATGCGCCTAAAAAGCAGTATCCGTCACATCACTGTGCAAAGTTACAACGGCTAGTTTTTACTAAGTTACCGTTGTACTTTTTCGCACCGTTTACTCTCCGAGATGTTTCCCTTGGAGAATGACTTAGCGAAATTTTGGCCACTCCGGACGATCCTCTTTCCCGGACACTTGCCTATCTGTCCACATTTATCCGGCTGGACCTATCCGGTCTAGGCTTCTGTCGCGAGCAGTAGGGCTTCGCTGCCAACGCTGACATCCCTCTCTCTCTCTCTCTCTCTGATTCTTTTGACTCAAGAGGAAAATCCCTAATAGGCACATCCCTACTTGAGCCTTGGGGACTTACTGTCGGGGATTGGGTCATCCTTGACCTAGCAGCTCACTTCCCGGGACATGTGTCTCTGGCTTCACGTCGCTTGGTAGCCCGAACTACCCGGCGTCACCGTTACCCGGCCTCCTGGCAGCCCCGCTGGCTATCCGGTCCTGGCCTCCTACCCGGCTGGAGTCTTCCACCCCGGCCAACAACGTCGCCAAGGCTGCGCCCGACACAAATCATGTTGACTACGCTCGCATTTAAGACCTTCAATGCAGCGTAGAACTCACCCCGCATACGACCCGGATACACGTGGATCTGGTCACCCAGCGTGATCTTAGGGCACATTAATTGCGTAGTTATTGTAATTAATAGGCGCGACTAATCCGGGGCCGCCGTGCCTTCCACCTTGTATAAATACCCTCCTGCGAGAGGGGTCTCACACGCAATACGTTGCACACTTGCTTCACACACACTAGCATCCATTCCATTGCATTCACCAACACTTGTACTCTTTACCCGACGTAGGGCTGTTATCCCTTTCACCTTGGGAGGCCTGAACCAGGATAAAACCCCCCTTGTGTCCCTGTGTGATTTTGGCTGACGCCACGATCCCTTTTCGGCATCCCGGAAAGCCCCACCGCGGCAGGAAGGGGCCTTTCTGATCCCTCATTCGAGAAATAAGCTGGACGGGGAACCCGCTTCCCAATCGTCGACAGATACCAAGTATCAGTACCGGTTGCCAGTACTTATGCTTCGTAAAAAGTAAAGGCTAAAAGAAATGCATATCCTACTCATATCAGAACACGTGCACGGGTGGGTTGGCTAGAAGGGTGAGGCTAGAGTTAGGAGGGCTGAGGTCCTAGGTTCGAGTCTAGTTTCACCCAATATGTTCCCAAGTTTTTTAGCATTTAATGTGTGCTATAATATGGACACTTGGTTTTAATCTAGACCATTATAATATGGCTCACTGTTAAGGATAGTGTAGATCTTTTCTTTTTTTCTAATTTATCGTAGTTAATATGGACTCTAGTTTTTAATCTAGGTCGTTATAATTTTGTTCTACTGTTGATCCAACAACTAAAATAATCTAGGTGATGTGCTCTAACGTGGTGGCTCCTTTATTTTTATTTATGAAATCTTTCATATTGAACTTTTTTCTAATTATTTTTAATTATGAATTTAGTTTTTAAATAATGGACTTATTGATTTATGGATATTGACTCTTTCTTATTGGGATCTTTTTCTATATTTTTATTTTAAATTTTTATGGGATTTTTCTATTATTTATATCCCATATTTATGTTTTTTTATTATGGACTATTTACTACTTTTGAAACCAATATGTTCCCAAGTTTTTTAGCATTTAATGTGTGCTATAATATGGACACTTGGTTTTAATCTAGACCATTATAATATGGCTCACTGTTAAGGATAGTGTAGATCTTTTCTTTTTTTCTAATTTATCGTAGTTAATATGGACTCTAGTTTTTAATCTAGGTCGTTATAATTTTGTTCTACTGTTGATCCAACAACTAAAATAATCTAGGTGATGTGCTCTAACGTGGTGGCTCCTTTATTTTTATTTATGAAATCTTTCATATTGAACTTTTTCTAATTATTTTTAATTATGAATTTAGTTTTTAAATAATGGACTTATTGATTTATGGATATTGACTCTTTCTTATTGGGATCTTTTTCTATATTTTTATTTTAAATTTTTATGGGATTTTTCTATTATTTATATCCCATATTTATGTTTTTTTATTATGGACTATTTACTACTTTTGAACTCTTTCCTATTGGACTATTTTTCAAATATTTTTTAATCATGAATTTATTGTGTCTAGTTTCACCCAATATTTTCCCCAGTTTTTTAGCATTTAATGTGTGCTATAATATGGACACTTGGTTTTAATCTAGACCATTATAATATGGCTCACTGTTATGGATGGTATAGATCTTTTTTTTTTCTAATTTATCATAGTTAATATGGACTCTAGTTTTTAATCTAGGTCGTTATAATTTTGCCCTACTATTGATCCAACAACTAATATAATCTAGGTGATGTGCTCTAACGTGGTGGTTCCTTTATTTTCATTTATGAAATCTTTCATATTGGACTTTTTTTCTAATTATTTTTAATTATGAATTTAGTTTTCAAATAATGGACTTATTTTGATTTATAGATATTTACTCTTTCTTATTGGGATCTTTTTCTATATTTTTATTTTAAATTTTTATTGGATTTTTCCTATTATTTATATCCCATATTTATGTTTTTTTATTTATGGACTATTTACTACTTTTGAACTCTTTCCTATTGGACTATTTTTCCAATTATTGCTTAATCATGAATTTATTTTTGAAATAATGGACTTATTTCTATTTATGTATATAGACTCTTTCCTATTATTAGTTGTAGTCGATATGAACACTTCTTTTAAATTTAAAGACTCATCTGCAATTATTTTTATCCCATATTTATGTTATTTTTCTTTATGTTTTTCCTATTTATGAACTCTTTCCTATTGGACTACTTATCCAATTATTTTTTATTACAACTTTTTTAATTAATGGACTTATTTCTTTCAATGGATGGATATGGACTCTTTCCTATTGGACTCTCTATTAGTTTTTTATTCAGATTTTTTTCTTCATATATTTTTCTTTATGGACTCTTTCCTATTATTAATCGCAGTTGATATGGACTCTTGGTTTTAATTTAGACCGTTATAATATGGCCCATTGTTATGGATGGTGTAGATATTTTATTTTTTTAATTTATCATAGTTAATATGGACTCTTGTTTTAATTAGGTTGTTGTAATATGGTCCCATTATTGATCAAACGGTTGAAATAATCTAGGTGGATGTGGACTAATGTGGTGGCTCTGTTACCCCCCCCCCCCCCCCCCGCTTTATATATATAACTAGCATAGTGACTCACGCATTTGCATAGCTAGATCGATTAGTTTCAAGTTAAATCATATAGGATATGTTAAATTTATGTAATGCTTTATTTAATGTCGATATCTAATTTGTAACATGAGCCACCGTAATTGATAGTATAGATTTTTTTTATTAGATTTGCTAAAAACATATATAGTGTGTACATTGCTATACAACACACTTGTGTGTCTAGATTCATTAGTATGTAGTTAGAATATTCAACACACATATTTAAGACCAACATTAATTTCTACGATTAATATGGTGGCTCCATTTTCCCTTAATTTGTGTTGTCTTTATTGGTGATATCTTGATTCACTGTGTCAGGCATGACTTAAGCGTTAAATTATTCTCCTTTAGCTTGCATATATGGTGACTCCGTTGCCACTTATTAATTGACAATACAATAGGTAAATAGATAGATAGGTAGGTAGGTATATGTGTTATTATTTTTTATTTCAATTTGTGTTTCTCTTTGTTTATTATTGTTGATATGGGTCATTTTCTATTCTCTATTTTAGTTTCAATAGTTTTTATTTTTGTTGACGTGGGCTCTTTTTCTAATGTCGTGTTGATACATACTTTTTATATTATGTTTTGTTCCAAAATTTTTTATTTAGTATATATGAACTCTTTTAACTAACTTGTTTTAATTTTTACTAGTCTATCAGCACTCTCTTTCTAGTTTTAGGGTGTGTTTAGTTTGCTACCCTTGCTAGCCTTACCAAAAAATGGCGCGTCCTGATAATTTGATCATTGTTTGGATCACTGCCATCGGTTGGCTCACCCTAGCAAAACAATGGCACGCCGACGAAAAACAACTGCTCGTGCTGCATTGACGAGGGCACGGAAATCGGCCGCCCTTGCCTTCTGCCGGCACGCCAACATTGCTGGGTCCCAGCCGCAGCCTCACTTCCTGGAGTTGCTAGTTAGCAGTTGATTTCTTTTCTTTTTCATCTTTCAATTTTCATATCTATCTCATAAAGTATTCGAATTGCATGAAACAAATTTCATAATTCATATAAAATCCCAAACAACCCATTTTTATAGTTTTGGAATTTTTATTTTTATAATTTATCTGGTATTTTTTGCATTTTATAATTTTTTTAATGATTTTTTAATTTTTTTTATATTCTAACATGTTTTAAAATTATAAATTCAATTTTTTTGGCATGTTTTGAATTTATTAAAAAAATTTATGATTCTTTATTTAACTATGGAACAATTAGCACATTCTCAATTAGCAAACAACCAAACATAGCACTTACCTTACCAAAATTTGGTCGCCCTCAATTGGCTCTGAACCAAATGACACAAAAAATTGCCAACCAAAGGTCATGCCCTCAATTGGTCATGACCATTCATTGGCAAGGCAATTGAGGGCTATGATCCGAACATGCCCTATACTTGAGATGGACTCCTTTCTATTATTTTTATTCGAATTTTAGTATTTTTTACTGTAGTTGATGTGGACTCTTTCTTTCAATTCTATGTCGTTATAATCTGGCACCACTATAATCGATGATGGAGATTTTTTTCTCTTTCTCTGATTTATGTTGAAAATTCTTTGATTGATGTGTTGGCACCATGATCTGCTCATTTATGTGGCTAGATTTATTAGTTTGTTGTTAGATTGCGTACAATTTGATAGATCCAATGAAAACATATGTAATATTTGTTTAGTCTCCCCTACTTTAATAAATAGATAAGAGAGGAGAAAACAATTCTTTTAACATCGACCCATGACGTTTCATGGTCCAGGTTTATCTATAGAGGCACTGTGTCCCTTCCATGACACTTAAGAACCGAAGGAATCGACATTGCAAGAGAAATGTATTAATATTTTTGTGCATATTTTTCCTTTTTATATAGCTTCCTTGGTTAGATGCAGATCAAGGGTGTGCGCACTTCTCCTCTATGCATACATGCTTCTTGCTGCCTCCAAGTGACTTGCTCTCACAAAGTACAAATCTCCTTATATGACTCTTTCAATTGTTTCTCCAAGTCATGTACGCTCTATTAACCATATGGATTGGTTACTTTGAATATAAACTATTATAATTTGCCCCACTATAATTAGCGTTTAGATTTTTTTTATCTGATTAATACAAGAATTTGTAAATGTATGACCTAAATACCATGAAAAGCAGTCTAAGCATGTGTTTAACATTGGTACGTGGCACATACCACAAACTTTATATTATATGCATGTTGCACCCAATAGATCACATATATGACCCGGTTGGTTTCTTTTTGAGAACCATGTTTCTTCTCAAATTAACATCCGTGTGATCAATCCCAAAGATGGTATCTTGACAGAAAGAAGAGGCAGAGAGCTAGCAATACCAATTAGTCTCATCGTGTAAGAACTTTGGTTGATCATCAGAAATAAATGATACACAAGGAAGATATTCTCCTGTATTGCTTCATTAGCTTTTTCTGAAATTGATGCAGGAGAACTACCAGAATATCAGAATGTAGCATGTTTTTGATCTTTTATTCCTCTCTTCATGCATAGGGCAACCTTTTTTAGATAAAGCCTGGCTAGCTAGC
This sequence comes from Olyra latifolia, assembly GCA_036346145.1. Lineage (NCBI taxonomy): Eukaryota > Viridiplantae > Streptophyta > Magnoliopsida > Poales > Poaceae > Olyra > Olyra latifolia. The sequence goes on along the minus strand of CM070527.1, from coordinate 17,846,443 downwards.
TACTCCAACCAAGCAGCAATGGGCAACTGGCAACGACCCCCTTTTATGGGTAGAGTTGCAAAGATAGAATTGTTTGAGAATTTAAGATAAAGTTTAATTTGGTTTTACGCTAGATTCCATATTTAATTCTATTAGATCTATACCATTCTAATTCGGTCCACTATGATTGATGGTGCACATCTTTTATTTTTTTCACTTATTAATGATTTAAAATATTGACCGCTAGATTTACATAATATTATCTACAATCAGTGAACTAGATCTTTTCAATATTGAGCGTTAGATTTACATACATAATATTATCTACAATCAACGACCTATATCTTTTCATATCTACAATCTTTTCAATATTAACCGCTAGATTTACATAATATTATCTACAATCAACGATCTATGTCTTTTCTCTTTTTTTTCTGATTAACGTAAGAATTTCTAGTATTTTTTTTATTAACGTGGGTGTCAAGGATTATGTCATCTATGGCCTGGCAGCTCCGGCCTCATGCCACGTGTCCCTAGAGCCACGTCACCCGGTAGCTAAGGCTACCTGGCTTCGTCACATCACCTGGCCACCGGATAACCCTGCGTCTATCCAGCTATCCGGCCCTGGCCTCCCATCCAGCTAAAGCTCTTCACTCGGGGTGCACTGGGTACCTCTACCCAGGCCTGCAACATCATCGCCAAGACTACGCTGGACACAACCGCGCTAACTACGCCCGCATTAAAGACCATCAATGGCGTGTAAGACCCGCCCCACGTAGAATCCGGATACACGACGACTGCGGATCCGCCTACGTAGCGTGGTTTAGGGCACATTAATTGCGTAATTAATGTAATAAGTATACGCAGTAGATCCGGGGGCCAACTCGCCTTCCACCTTGTATAAATACCCTCCTACGAGAGGAGTATGCACGTCCATTAGCCCATCATTTTTCTCACTTTCTTGTAGACACTCTGCCACCATTGCACGCAAAGCACTTGTACTCTTTACCCATATTGAGTACACTGGACGTAGAGCTGTTATCTTTTTCAATCAGGAGGCCCGAACCAGGATAAAATCCTCTGTGTCTCCGTCTGTCCTTGACTATGCCAGGATTCCTCTCGGCATCCTGGAAAGCCCTACCATGGTGGAAAAGAGCCTTTCTAATCCCTCATTCGAGAAATAAACTCAACGGGGAACCTGGTTCCCAGTCGTCAATAGCTGGTGCCGTCCATGGCGATCTAATTGATCCTCTACCGCGGAAGTCATCTAGGATGCCAAATTCTTAGGACCTCTACGACTTCGACGACGTGGAGGACTGTGACTACGACCAAGCCGGCGAGGAGGTGGAGGTTTCCACCGATCACGAGGCTCGCTCCATGTCAGGATGCACTTTCCCGGCTAGGGGCAATCCTCCCATGGATATGGACTCGGAGTATATTTCCAAGCCCGTTCCCGGGTATACCCGGGAGCAATCCGTGCAGGATACCCTCATGAAAAATGGAGATGACTATGAGAACCCGTACTACCGCTTGAACACCCCAGAGTGGGGTACGGAGTCCATGAGAGATTCGAGCTCCCACGAAGACATGATGATGACACCCTCCATTCCTTCCGGCCCTCGGTTCGTCAATATGGCGAACAAGGGAGTCGGGAATGAGGGGGTGACAACGGGGACCGCAGGGAGGCTGATCAAGCCACCCGTGAAGACCACACCCGCCGCAAGCTGGACATGGAGATGCGCAAGGCGATAGCTAAGGAGAGGATGCGGAGCGCACGTCGCAAGAGGCGCAGCTCCCATTCCCCCAGAACTTTGGTGCAGTCCCAAGTAAATCCCAGGGATGAGCCGGACCAACTCGGAGTAGCCGGCAGCGGCTATCCGCTTTGTCCTCCATGGTCCGCGGCTTAGGGGATAACCCGAGCGATGAGGACCTGCCCACTTTCAGCGTAGCCATGGCGGACAAGCTGGAGTGCCTCCGTGCAGAGCTAGACCGCACGGAGAAGGATCTGGCCTGCAGCCGCCCGCGCAAGCGAGTCGATCGTGCGCGGGGAGGGGGGGTGGGGTAGGGGGAGGGGCAGCACGGGGGTTACCCGGATAGGCACGACTTTGTTCATCAGTGGGACGGCTCGAGATATGGACCAAACCACGAAGAGCATGATGGAGTTTCCCGCTGCGAGTACCAGAGAGCGGTTGCCGCAGCCGCATCTCTGAGGCGTGGCCCAATCTTCTCCCTGCTTGGGCCCCTTGCGGAAGAGAGCCATGCTGGCTCTTCCTGCGCAGGGGGGAGCCGATGGGACCAGAGCCACGACTCCCGTGACACACACCCGGCCAAGATACCTTCCGGGTGTCGCGCATTCACCTAAGAGCTATGCGACGTCTACTGGCCGGAGAGATTCAAGCCTGGCCACATTGAGAGGTTCAATGGGACTCAAAATCCTAAGGAATTCCTCTCTATCTACGCCACTACTATCCTGGTCAGCCGGGAGCGATGAGGACGTTATGGCCAACTACCTCCCTACTGTTCTGGAAGGGGCTGCCCGAACCTGGTTGTTTAACTAGAAGGAAGGCTTCATCCGCAGCTAGGGAGAGCTATGCGATGCCCTCTGTAGCAACTTCCAGAATTGCTACACCTGACCAGGTAGAGAGGAAAATCTACGGCGCTTGGTTCAAATGGAAGGAGAATCTCTTCAGACGAGGTGGTCCTCTGCGCATTCAAACAAGGGGTAAGGGATGTCCAGTTTACACAGGACATGGAGATACACGCGCACCTCGGTGCCAATCATCTCCTCAGGATAGCCGACCAATACGCCTATGCAGAGGACACGGTCAACTAGAAGCAACAAGTTGACCAAGGGAAAACACTCCCCCAGCCGGGCATCGAGTCCCACAGGAAGAACAAGAAGCCCTCTTCTAAGGATAAGAAGGGAAGAAAAAGAAGAAGGCTCCTGCTCCCAACGTCATTGCGACCATGGAGCGGGCCAACCCGGCGAGGCCCAAGCGCAAGAAGCCAGCTTACGCCGGCTAGGGCAAGGATTGAGCCGCTCAACCTCCTAGGGCCAACCGGGAGGAAGAGCCTAAGGGCAAGAAGTTTTGCCTATTCCACCAGGTGCCCCAGCACGACCTGCGCACTTGCCACACCTAGATGGCGCGCATGGAGGACTTCTATAGCGGAAAAGGTCACATGCCGACCTTGCCCGAGGAGGGCGAGGCAAGTAAGGGCAAACAGCTTGCCTAGGAGGACTACGATTCAGATGCTTACTCGGATGTGGACCACCACGTTTCCGTGATCTTTGGGGGTGTCGTCCGCGTACACCTCCCGACGAGATTACAAGGCCGTGCCTCGTGAAGTTTTCCACCTGGAGAAGGGGGAATCCAGGTCCGGGCAACTCAAATGGGCTGAGCAGCCCAGAATGAGCAAGCCTCAAAGGCTTCCCATCATAGCGTCCTCCACCATCAGCAACTCCACGGTGCAGGAATTTTTGTGCAATTATCCGGCCCTAGTCTCCCACCCAGCTGAAGCTCTTCACCCGGGTGCACCGGGTTCCTCTACCCGGGCTTGCAACGTCATCGTCAAGACTATGCCGGACACAATCGTGCTAACTATGCCCGCATTGAAGACTATCAATGGCCCGTAAGACCCGCGGATACACGATGACTACAGACCGTCTAAGTAGCATGGTTTAGGGCACATTAATTGCGTAATCAATGTAATAATTAGGTGCGGTAAATCCGGGGGCCAACGTGTCTTCCACCTTGTATAAATACCCTCCTGCGAGAGGAGTATGCACGACAATTAGACCATCATTTTTCTCACTTTCTTGTAGACACTCTGCCACCATTGTATGCAAAGCACTTGTATTCTTTACCCGTATTGAGTACACTGGACGTAGGGCTGTTATCCCTTTCATCCAGGAGGCCCAAACTAGGATAAAATCCTTCGTGCCTCTGTCTGTGCTTGGCTACGCCAGGATTCCCCTCGGCATCCCGGAAAGCCTCACCGTGGTGAAAAAGGGCTTGTCTGATCTCTCATTCAAGAAATAAGCTCGACGGGGAATGCGGTTCCCAATCGTCGATAGTGGAAATTTATAGAATTTTAGGATTAACGTGGTGGTTTCGTTTGATTCTGTTTATATATGTATAGTAGATAGGGTATCAATCCTGGTTGCGCAGTACTATCAGTTCCAAAACCGGTACCATAACCGGTAGTAAAAGGCCAGTCCCTAGTAGTGTTTGGATGAAGATTGAGTAAAAAAAATTGTTCAGATTTATTCTTGTAACTTCCTTTTTAGCATGTTTAGCCTTTTGTTTATGGTTGTACTTTCTTCTTCTTTCAAAACCCTTTCCCAAACTGTACAAACTTCTAGTACAGTTTGCATTTCCTCATTAGTTTAGCTGTGTGCTTAAACTTTAAAGTGTTTTTATGGTACATCAAAAAGTACCTAGAGGGACTTGGTGCCTAATGGTACCACATAATCACAACCATTGATTTAGATTGATTAATGGTTGTGATTAGAAGTACTTGGTACCTGGTTGTGATTAATTACAGCCGTTGGATTTTGATTAATCGATAGTTGTGATTAGAGGTGCCTTGAGATAACATGTACTGTAAAATATGCCTAAACTTTAACCTTTGTAATCACTGTTTGTTGTGTACATCCTGAATGTATAGGCTAAAATTATATTCCATTATCTTAAAAAAATAACATTCATATACATTACATGATAAGAATAAATATTTCTTATAGCAAATTGTGGGTGTGATGTTCTGAATCCACTCAATGACCCAATCGAAATGCAACAATCCAATAAACCAGATTTAGAGGCCTACATAATTAATGGGCTTCTAAAGTTATTACAATCTTGGATATATGATGACTCGCGAGAAAACGAAGAAAGGAGAGGAGACGTGGTATGTAGGTATGGCAATGTTGGACATCAGTCCACATAGTACAAAGTAGCATACCTTCTAGGTTTCCTACGACCGTCCTTTTTAACTTCCTTGGATTTCTTTTTCTTCTCGGTTTCTTCCTTCTTTTTCTTCTCCTCTTCTTCCTTCTTTTTCTTCTCCTCTGTCCTTGTGTAGTCTCCTTCCTCCTCCTTTTTCTTTGCTTCCTTCGGCTTTTCTTCTTTTTCTTCTCAGCTTCTACCTTCTTTTTCTTCTCCTCTTCTTCCTCCTTTTTCTTCTCGTCTGTGCTTGTGTAGTCTCCTTCCTCCTTTTTCTTTTCTTCCATTTCCCTGTGCTTCTCTTCTTTCCTTTTTTTCTCTTCTTCTGTTTCCTGGCCTATGCGAAACGTGCCAGCGTGTTCCGCTAGGATCCATAGGATGGTCGTGAGCTCACCGCCGCGGCCGAGCTGCCTGGCATGGGACTCCCTGCCGCACCGGGTGGCCGCGTACGGCAGCTTGTCCACCCACACGTTGAAGACGAGCTCCAGCAGCTCCGGCATGCCCAGATCGCTTGCTTCCAGCAGCTCCAGGGCCAGGCTTGCTCCATCCCAGGCAAGGCGAGTTTTATCCTGGTCTAACCCCACTTCTTCTTCCTCGCCCTTCCGCTCACACAGGAACCGGGCGAGCTTCTCCTCTCCTTTTGCTGTACAGCTGCTGCTGCTCTCGTCTTGCTTACAGTCGCTCCATATGCCTTCCAGTGCCTCACGGGTTACTTCGTGCAGGCTGCGGAGCACGAGGCCCGGAAGCATCTGGGGGCGAACGGCGACGAGGAACATGAGATATCGGGACATCACCCGGATCGCCCGCACACAGACACCTTCTGCTCGCTTGCCCTTGATCTTGAGGAGTTGCTGGTCGCTGCACAGGAGGAAAATGTCGGTGGCTATGTGCCATACAAGGATGTCCTCTTGGGGTTCGCGGCCGAATGCCAGACTGAAATCTCTGAATCTCTGGCCCCGATTCTTGGCAGCCATGTGACCCCAGGATTTCATGATGTCCTCCATTTCGTAGGGCTTCGGCAATGCCTCCTCGCCGCTATAGGTTGAGCTGAGAACCTTCCTTACGCGTTGGAACACCAGCCCTTGCACATCTTGGGCGATGTCAAGGCCCTCCAGCCCCAGGTAATGGCATTCTTTCCATCTGTCTTCCAACCCAATCGCCTTGGCCAGACCCGCCAGACTGCTCAGTGGACTGGCCCTGCGGCCACGAGTGCACTCCCGCAGCAGGTTGTACTGCCCAACCCTGCCCGACCACAGCCTGTAGCTGCTCGGCGCCATGCCGAGCAGGCGGCAGGGGTCCAGAGACACGACGGCACGACGGAGCCGGTGCCATCTTCCACTGCACAGGAACGCGTGGCGAAGCCAGCACCATGGCTGGCAGTCCTGCAAGAAGGCACGCGTCCAGGTCGACGCCAGAGCCCTGAGAAGCCATCTCAGGTCTAGGAGGAAGGCGGCACCCAGCAAGGCGTAGGTGATGATCACATCCGCTCTCCTCTGGCCATCGTTTCTGTAGAAACAAAACAGCTGGAACGCGGCGGCGGTGGCCAGCGGCGCGGCGAGGCGGATCAAGTAGCCATGCCAGGTGTGGACCATGCCTGCCTTGGTGTAGAGGATGTCGTACATGAGGGACAGCTCCATCTCCACCACCTTGCGCATGGACTTCCACCCGTAGGAGAATATCTCCCTGCTCAGCTCATGATCATCTGAAGTTGCGACCACCGATGAGTCGGCGATGGCACGCCGGCAGACGTGGAGCAAATCGTGAGCAGTCAGGAGAGCTTGTTCGTCGTCCAGCTCCCGCTCCCGGCTCCGGCCCCTTGCGAAGTTCACGTGGCCAGTGAATCCGCCCGGCCGTCGCTCCTTGCTCGATTTCCGGATGGTGCTCAGCTGGCTTTGCCGCAGGTCCAATGCCCTCTCCACATACTTGGCGCCGCCGACGACTAGGACGACGATGGATGCCGGGAGCAGCGTCCCGCTGCTGCCATCGCTAAGTATATGCTTCCAGACGACGTAGACTGATCCCCCGAGCCGGGAGACGACGTTCAGCACCTGGCGCAACCACAGCATGTTGTCCTCCAGGGAGTAGGCGCTCATGTTGTCCGGGTTGCCGAGGTGCAGCACGAGGAAGGGCGCCCAGAACGCCACCAGCTGCTGCTCGCGCGACGTGCTGCCGACGGACAGGTTGCCGATGGCATACGCCGCGGCGCCGTCGGCGACTTGGTATGCCAGCGACAGCACCACTGTCCGCCAACTGAAGGCTTCGCGCCTACGGACGCCGGACAAGAGGACGAGGAGAATATGGGCAACCAAGCTGGAAATGACCACTACTCTAATAAACCATGAGTTCAAGAAATGCATCGCCTGATGCAGCGCTCCAGCCATGGCTCCATCCTCCAGCTAGCACCGGGAGTGAGACTATACGTATATGAATCACTTCGTTTTCCAACTTCCAACGGCGATCCACAGCAGTGTACTTTAGGCTCAACAAATTGAAATGACTTCACTGCAGATTCCCGATTAAGAAACTACTACTATATATAGAGTAAGAAACTAGCTATAGACCAAACAATAGATTAGAGCATTCGTAGATGGAGCTTTAAAATTTGTAGCACAAAATAGAGTGTCGGGTAGAGGGAAGGAATATTTTAGAATGTAGTGTAAAGTGTAAAGAAATTTTAAAGCGTTGGATAGAGTGTGTAATAAATAGTGTTTTAGAGTGTTTTGAGGAAAGTGCAGGAGAACTGCCAACCATTGAATGCAAGAAGGAGAGTACACAAAACGATTACAAAATGGGGTAAAAAGGCCCCACCCCCCGTGGGGCGTGTAAAAAAACTATGTGATTACAAAATGGGCCCTTGCGGCCGCCCACAGCCGCAGGACATCTAGCAGGAATGCAACGAAAGTGTGGCGTGCGAGTTCCATCACGTGGAAGATACGATTGTTGCGCTCGATCCAAATGTGCCAGATGATCGTGGAGACAACTGATAAGGAGTCACGGGAGGAGCCGGCACGCACAATATCTTCACTCCACCAGTCCGAATTGCAAGTTTGATGGCGCCAGCTAGCAAGGTCCAAATGACGAGTGTTAGTGGAAGAGGCTACTCACCTCCAGGCGAAGGAGCTGAAATCACAGCTTAGGAATAAGTGTTCCGGCGTTTCAAGATTGTGTTGATAGAGGGGGCAGAAATAGCCATTTGGCAGGTGTCTCCTTAGGAGCGCATCTGCCGTCAGCACGCGCTTGTGGAGTAGCAGCCAGAGAAAGAACTTGCACTTCAAGGGAGCCTAGTGCTTCCAGATGAGCTTGGCCAAAGGTGGCTTAATTCGGCCAACGAACTGCAGGTGGTAGGCTGATTTGACCGAGAAGGGGCCATCCCTCGAGAAACGCCAGACGACCTGGTCACTAGTTCCTTCGGTTAGCGAGGTTGAACTGATCCGGTGGAGCAGCAAAATGAGCTGTGGTATGAACTGGGGAACCATGTTGCGCCTAAGGTCAGATATCTAGGAGTTGTTCGCTAAGGCTTCAGAAACCGACCTGTTCTTTCTGGAAGAGGCTGCGAAGAGTTGAGGGGCAAGCATTTTCGAGACAGCACCAAGTAGCCAGTGGTCATTCCAGAATGAGAAGCTTGTTCCGTCCCCGAGGGCTAGGGCCGAACCCACGCGAAATAAGGCAGAATCTGGCTCTGGTTGGTGATCAAGAGAGTCCACCCAGGGTTTAGTTGGGAGAGCCTTGTTTAACTAGAGCCAACAGAGGCAAAGGGCTCGAGCGAAACGTGACAGGTCGAGGACCCTGAGGCCGCCAAGCGAGATTGGAGAGCAAACGGTGCCCCAAGGCAACCGGCAGTGCCCCCCAGAGGTGGAGTCCGCACACCTCCAGAGCCAAGCCCTCCTGATCTTGTCGATTTTCTTTAGCACGGAGCTGGGGGTCCTGATGACGGAGAGGGTGTAGGTTGGCAGCGCAGAGAGGATGGATTTAAGCAAGGTGAGCCTCCTGCCTTTGGACATGAGAGGTCCCCGCCAACCCGCCAGGCGGTTAGAGATTTTGTTGATGAGAGGCTGGAAGTGAACGTGACGGAGCCTTTTGATGGAGAGTGGGAGTCCGAGGTATTTGATTGGGAAGGTGGACCGACCAGTAGGAAAGTCTTGGAGGATGTCATCAAGGTCCAAGTTTTCGCACCTGATGGGCACCACCATACTCTTGGAAAGGTTTGCCCTAAGGCTAGAGATTTCCCCGAATTCCTGAAGAAGGGTGGCCAAAGCAGAGATGTCGCTCCTAGACGGAGAAGAGAAGATGGCAGCATCATCAGCGAAGAGAGAGACGCGAAGATTAACCGGGATGCCACAAACAAGGGAAAGCACTCCCGACTCCATAGCGCGCTGAAGAAGAGCAACCTGCGGCTCAATGGTGAGGTTGAAAAGGAGGGGCGAAAGGGAGTCACCTTGTCGGAGTCCCCTATGGTGGTGAATGAAGTTTCCGAGGTGGCCGTTGAGAATAACTCTAGAAGTGCACGAGGCAAGGGAGAGGGCGATCTAGTCTCGCCAGCGAGCACCGAAACCTCGGGCACGGAGGTTGTTAAGGAGGTAAGCCCAGGAGACAATCGAACGCTTTTTCAAGATCAAGCTTGAGGAATAGGGACGGTGTGCAGGATCTATGCAGGGCCTTGGCCTTGCCTTGAACGAAGGGAAAATTGTCTTAGATGTGCCTCTTTTTAATGAACGCGCTTTGGCAAGGTGAGATTAGCTCGTCCATGAAGGGCACCAGGCGGGAGGAGAGGAGCTTCGTGAAGAGTTTACCCAGGCTATGGATCAAACTGATGGGGTGGAAGTCAGAAGCAGAGATAGGGTTGTATTTTTTGGGTAGCAGGACAATGTGTGCACAGTTTAGGGCCTCGAGGCCGGGGCCATTGAGGTTAAACAGGCAGTGCAGGGCTGTGAGGAGATCAGCGAAAATAATGTCCCAGCAGGCTTTGTAGAAATCCCAGGTGAACCCATCAGGGCCAGGGGCCTTATCATTAGGTAGGCTGAAGACAGTTTGTTTTAGTTCCTCATAGGAGAGGGGCTCTTCCAGGTAGGAAAGATCGAGAGCGGGAAGGCCGAGAAAATCCCAGTTGAAGGAGCGCCTGCTCGGATTGAGAATGTCAGGGGCAACGTCTCCAATGATGGAACAGAAGTGGAGGTGGAGAACGTCCGCCATGTCTTGGAGCTTAGTATGGGTGCCATCAGAGCTTTGGAGGGAGTGGATGAAGTTTTTGAGGCGACGGCCATTCGCACGCAGGTGGAAGTATTTGGTGTAAGCATCGCCAAACATTAGCCAAGTAAGCCGGGAGCGCTGTTTCCACTTCAATTTCTCGACCACACTGACGCCCAAAATTCTTAGCTTAACACGGCGTCGCAGGTCAAGTTCACCTGGAGAGAGGGATCGTGATTCCATAGCCACGTCGAGGAGGCAGACGAATTCAGAGGTGATGGTGAGTTGGAGATTAGTGTTGCCCACAAGCGAGCGGCTCCAGGCATTAAGGGCTAGGCGGTGCCGAAGAGCTTAAGCTTGAAGCGATGGAGGGGGTGAACGGGGAGTTGAGAGGAGTCTCCCCAAGCCTATTGGACTACTTCTGAAAAACTGTGAAGTTCGATCCAAAAGTTCTCAAAGCGGAATGGCTGGGTTCGATAGTGAGGAGAAGAGGGTAGTGGTCGGAGACCCCAGAAGAGAGGGGGACCAGGGAGCAAGAGGGGAACAAGGTTTTCCAAGCGAAGTTGGCGAAGGCGCGGTCGAGTTTGACCAGGGTTGCATTTGATTGCTCGTTGCTCCAGATGAAGCGGCGACCCGAGAGGTGGATCTCTTTTAGAAAACAATCGTCGAGGGTGGAGCTGAAGCGGGCCATAAGATGGCGATTAAGGTTGAGATTGTTCTTATCGGAGGCTTTGTAGATTAGATAAAAGTCACCAATGATCAGCCAGGGGGAGTTGAAATGGTTGGTGATGTCAGCCAACTCCAGCAGAAAGGCCTCTTTTTCTGAGTCAACGCTCGGGGCGTAAACAGTGGAAATCACCCAACTGTCCTGGCCACCAACAGCAGTAACACGAGTGGAGATGGAGTGGGAGAGGATGAGGGGGTTGGAAATTTGCACGAGAGCTTGATCCCAAAAGAGAAGCAAGCCTCCCCTGGTGCCAGAAGCCGGGAGTTGAAGAGAACCCCAGAGTTTGTGGCCACAAACATCAAGGAGCAGGTTCGGCGAGGGGGAAGAAAGTTTAGATTCTTGGATCGCGAGGATGGTGGGGTTGTGAGAGCAGACCAAGTTGGTGACGACGTCACGCTTGGCGGCGGAGTTGAGACCACGAACGTTCCAACTAACGATTTTCATGGAGCATGAGGAAACGACTAGGAAACAAAGGGTGGGCCAACCGAAACCCACGCAGAGGAGGGCGGACCTACGACACACCACACACAGGTGGACTCCTAAGAGCTAAGAACAACATCCCACACGCAGGTGGTAAAACAAGAACTAAAAGCGACGCACCACGCGCAGGTGGTTCCAAAAGAAACAAAAGGGACGCGCCACACGCAGGTGGAAGACTGAAACTGGATGCGACCACATGCAGGTGGACACACTGAACAAAACCCACAAGAAGGTGTGGGCAACCAGCGCCAGGGGGACTAATCATCGACAAAGTGAGCAACCACCAGTGAAGCGGGAGACTGGTCTTAGGCCTATGCCAGGCCCTCGTCGAGGGCTGCGGCGCCGATGTCAGCATGGTCGACGGGGGCCTAGAGAGGCCACACAGGTCAGCAACGGCTGAGAGCGCACTCTCGGGTAGCGGAGAGGAGAGCAGTGACTGAAGCTGATCGGCAAGGACGTCAATGGCTGGGGCAGGGGAGGGGGAGAGGCCGAGTTTGAGGGCTAGGAGCCCCTAGGCCTTGTGAATGGCAGGGATGGGGGAGGACCCTGCTGCGGCCGCGGATGGCCTGGTATGGGCCAGCCTGGGGCTGCGACGAACGATGGTGGTAGGTTTAGGGCGGGAGCACCTAGACGGGTGGCGACAATAAGGGGGGTGGTGGAAGAAGTCGTGGCACGAGCTAGGAGCATCTGGACCGAAGAAAGAGAAGCTGGAGGTGGCAGAGTCGCCTCAAGGATCATCGGGTCAAGACCGGCGGAGGGGGCAGGAGGGTGGAGGGAAGGAGAAGTGGCTCCAAAGTATGGGCCGCGGGCGCGACAGTGCCCCCCTTCAAGAGCAAGTACGGGAGCGTGGTGACCGCTGACGTCAAGCAGCATGGGCGAGAAGGAACAGGCGCGGCCGCCGCGCGGGAAAGGAAGCATGCGAGATCGCGCCATCGCATCGCGGAAGTGCCCTCGCCTGACGACGCGCCATCAACATATCCGGCAGAACGATGCGGACGCGACATGGCGCCCTGGCGCAGGGCGCGAAGGATGGGCCAGGCGGCGGCCGCCGCTGGGTCAGGCCTCTAAGCTCTTGTAAGCGTTTCATTTCCAAAAGGGTCGCGGGGCGGTCGGGTCATCGAGGCCATGTCAGGCTAGTCGTAACCGCAAGTCGAAGTCGGCGAAGATGCGAGGCTGACAATGTCGACGGCCTCCAAACGTGGAGAGAGCACAAAGAGTCCGGCCTCCACGTGGACCACAATGCGAGAGCGCTGACGCGGCAATGACGACTGTATGATTGCCGAGTTCGAGAAGCCCATAGTTGCGCCGGTTGGCGGGCGTAGGAGAGAGGCGGAGGAGAAGAGCCTGGTCTGAGCCGAGTGCAAAGGAGCTTTGAGTCTGCCGCAGCTGCTGAGCCGACGCTGGTGTCTGTCACGTAAAAGCTGGCCCGGTGTTCCGACCAGAAGACCACAGCCGGAGAGCGAACCATGGATGAGAGGAGTGGAAGAGACCGAGCCACGTGGAAGAGCCACGGCGTGCCGAGGTGACCGGCCACTGTTGAGTTCGAAATGTCGGTGTGTGTGCTCCAGGGCGTGTGAGATCAATCAGGTGGAAAGGTTAGTTGGGTCGGCGTGTGATGTTTCGGCGGCGGGATCGGTCGCATGGTACGATAGTATGGGCAGCATTAGGCCAACGAAGACCAACTGAGCTCCAGTGGCGTACGTGACGATCCGGTGAGCATTCCATATCTATCTGCTATCATGTGAATGGTGGTACCGGCAGTGCAGCGCTGCGTAGTGGGTAGGGGAGTAGGCGTTGGAGAAAGCGAGTGTAGCAGTGGCGTGGAAGTGGAGTGCAGGAGCAGCCATGACGAAGCCTGACGAGGTGCAGTCTAGCGGCGTTGACGCATGGGCGCCAGCCCAGGATGAGTAGCCTGGATGCGCGCCGAACGACTTCTCGCAAACAGTTCAGCCTTGAGCACTGAGGGGCCCAATGTCCGACGGGCTGCAATCTCAAGCCGGGGTGCGGCGCGCGCACGCAGCTCCGCCACAGCCATCGTTTCTGTGGATCGGGACAGCAGGCCTCGGTAGGTGGTTTGAAGCGTCCTGGTGTAGGAAGTTAGAGCCGGCCGTTAGCGGTCGGGGCGAGAGTAGTCCGGCACAAGGAGGATTGGAGAGGCAGCTGGATATTGGTCATGAGCGAGAGGCACCCTAAAGGAGTGTGCGAGTTGGTTACGCGCATTACTGCCACCCGGCCATGAAGGACATTACGTCCGGGCAGATGTGATATGTCATCTTGAGAGAGTGCCGCAACAGAGCACGGCGAGGCCATGCGAGTATGCGGCAGTACGACTCGCCCTGAGCCCATGTGTGGCGGTGGCGTGCGGAGACCGGACGAGAGGGGGTAGAGGCCGGTGTAGCCGGCCGGCGTCCCGTGAATTGACCATCATGGATACGCTGTGTTGCTGGACCTGTTTGGTTTGGTTAGGCCTGGTGGCTCAGTGGGAGTGGTACGAGCATTATAGCGATGTGCGAATTTCACGTTTCAAATATCATTGTGTAGAGATAACTGTTTCACAGAAACTGCATAGCTTTTACATTGTTACCATAAAAGGGAGCTAGCTAAAGACCGCCATTAAAAAAACATTTGAAGTGAGATAGATGTTTGTCATGAGTCCGGCAGTGATTTACGCCGCGATCCAACGTGCCATTAAGGCCCAGACTAAGTGCAGACGCCTAGAGAGACCTCAACTAGCTCTCACAATCAGTCTAAAAACCCACCATATCTATAATGAAACTATCTTCCCTTATTTTGGATCCCAATACTAGGCCACATGCTTCTTCACGTGTTCTTGATCTGTGGCCGAAATTTTTTTGTTTCGGAGACAACTCAGCGACCGTTCTTTTGCACCTCCTTTTCCTGTTCGTAGTGGTCATGTGGTAGGGCTGTTTGGTGTAGCAAGGAGGCGCAGTACTGACGAGGGGTTCTATTCGTAGTGGTCATGTTATATAAATTTTTAACAAATTTGTAAAGCTTGCATAGCATATAGTTTATACTTCCTAGTGTTGAGCTCCATCCAGATACATGTGGGCGGTGTTAATTGTTTTCTCATGCAACACGGCAATGGTGGGCCCATCTCCATGCGGCAGTGTGCAGCATGTTGCGTGGCAGAATTAGAAACCGAGCCACTGGTCCTCGGAACGTAGACTTTGCATGCTGCACTTCAACGAAAAGGTGTGTGCGCCATGTGCCGAGGCGTCCGATGCAACGGACGGCCTCAACAAAGCTTTTTCGTAAGAAAAAAGGTTGTACAACGACCGACACGAAAAATTAACAAGTGTTTCCTTCAGGCACGCTTGCCCTCCCTCCTCTTTTTCCGGCTCTGCACCATAGCAGCCTTGGCTTTTGTATTGATGGTGAAGAGGCCGATGTGTTCAGCCAGAAGCCAGACGATGGTTGTTTGTCGCCGCGGCTGGAGCAGCTGAGCTGGCTGGCGCGTGTGACCCCTGCTGCACCAGTACGCGTAGAAGAGCATCTCACCCCACCACCTCCAAGGGCCACAGCATGCCGATCTCGGGCTCACTACGGCTTCTCCGGGCCTTCCTCCTCGGAAACAGCCTCGCAAGTTTGATTCCTTCAGGCAGATAGCTCTTGGGTTCGATTCTTAATTCCTCGTCACACAGGATGCGGGCAACGTCCTCCTCATCACTTGGAGAAATTCGATGGCCATCACCATCGTGCTTATGGGATAGCAATCGCAGTGTCCGAGGCTGGAAGCTGGAGGAGGAAGAAGATGACTCTATGTCGTGCTGGTATTTCGTCCCCCAAATCCCGACCAAATCCTCGTAGGTCAGCTCGTAGAGCCTGCGGAGAACAAGGCCCGGCAGCATGTAGGGGCGCTCTATCATGAGGAACATCATGTAGTTGGACAGCGTCCTGATCGCACTCACGCGCTTACCGACCGACTCGTCGGCCTTGTTCTTGGCCTTCTCGGACCGGAAGAGGTAGATGTCAGTGGCGACGTGCCAGGTGAGGATGCCATCTTGCTCTGTGGCCCGTGGCCGAACTCGTTATCACCGAAGTTCTTGCGCAGTGCCTGCTGTCCCCATTTCGTCCTGGACTCGGCCACTTTCCTGGACAAGTCGGCCGCCTCCAGGCCCTCCTTCTGCTGCCCATCTCTGATCGCGCGCGTTCCTCAGGTCGACCATCTTGTTGGATATTTCACGGAACACGAGCTCCCTCACCTCCGGTCGAAACCCTATGGTGCCGATGCAACGGTCCTTCACCCCTTGTAAGCCTACTCCCGCACGAGCTCCTTCGGTGCTGAGCTGCAACAGGTTAAGCTGCCCAACACGCCCTGACCACTTCCTGTGGCCGTGGCTGTGGCCTGGCATCGTGACAAGCCTGTTCAGACTTGCCACGGCACGGCGAAACCGATGCCATCGGCGATTGCAGAAGAGCTGATGGTGAAGCCAACCCCATCGCTGTGTGTCGTACAACAAGAAGGCTGTCCATGACGACCCTATCGCCCTAAGAAGCGAGGCAGTCTCGAGGAGGAAGGTAGCAACCAGCAGCATGCGAGTGATCACCACGTCGGCTTGCCTGTCGCCATCCTGGTTGGTTGCTTCACTGCATTCAGCCAGGTCAGCGTGTGTATAGCTGCCGAGCCGCCGTGCCTCAACATCCTATTTTTTAGCCTTCTCTAAAAAACTAGATAATTAATTGAAAAAGGGTGAAAAAAGGTAAATGTGCATTGGCTAATTTTCAAATTTTAAACCTAGGCTATGTGAATCTCCTATGAAACTAATAATATATTGATTATTTCCGCCTATATATACTCCATATGAAGTTAAATTGTATTCTGGCGATTATCCTGCTGATTGGCGGTTTCTTATCTGGCCTGCATACGCACAGTCTCGGACGACATGTAGGACTTGATCGTGTGGCTTTATGGCTAGCATGCACAACGTCTCCGCCACTTATTTTTGCGCGTCCACGCACATCCAGGGCCACTCTTACACCATCTGTCTCGACACGACTTCCACGCAATGCCTACCTCCCGCCATCGCAGCTCACGTACTGCAATGTTCACTCAAGACCTTCCTCGTGGTTCGCCCGCGGCTTTAGAGCGTCGACGACGCGACGCTCGCGAGTGCGAGATCCCTTAACTTGCGGACTGAAGTGTCGAAACCGTCCCCCGGCTCGCACGCCTCAGCCGCCAAAACGCTTACTTCTAAATCTATTGTGGCCCTGCCCCTCCAGACAGCACTTGGTGTGTTCACACAATGCGTAACGCGGTTCTTTGCGTCGTCGTAAATGCAAAGGTCACAGACGTCCACAGGGCTCCGTCGTGCCTGCGTCCTCATCGTCGTCAAGTTGCGGTTCGCATCAGAGCATTTTTCGGAGCCTAACGGCCTCAAAACTTTCCCGTCTACGGGTTAAGCATCCCTACTTACACGGCGGTCGGTGACGACTCGTACGACGGCCAGCCGGCTGTTTAGCGGACCGGGCATGCCGTCTTAGTGTGTTTAGCAAGGCAGGTTCTCGCCCTTTCCATCCCGGTGGCAGCATTTGTCGGACTTCCCGCGCCTCGCCGATCAGCCTTTACCAGGACTGACGCACTTCTTGAATTGAGGCCACGTTCGACGGAAGCAAGCAATGCGACTGCTCACGGCGGACGCTGCCTCGTCCCAGAGCCCGCGACTGTCCCTCGGAACGCCGAGCTCTCGGCCTCACGTCTGCCTCGCCTCCGTGGTCATCGCCGTCTCTCGAGATGCCAACGCTTTCTCCCACAAACTTAAAACCTAGAAGGAAGAGACTGACCGATGTCCAGCTCGTCGCCTTACGCGGCATGCCAGCCGCCGTCTACATCACTGTAATCCATGGGATCATTGAGTTCATAGTCTATTTTCTAGTGTTTAGGATTTTAGTAACTTAGTGGATATATATTTGATTTTCTAAAAAGTAAGTAATGGCTCGTAAAAATTGTATAAAAATTTAGTAAATACTTAGATGAGTTTACTGGATTTAATGAAATAATAAAATCTCTATTTTAATGCTTTTATGCTTGTGATTAATTAAAAGAAGATATAGGATGAAACTTTAATGCCTAGTTTAATAAATCCGAAAAAATACCAAACCTAGGCTAAATTAATATTTTATTATTATCTTCTGGAAAATTACTTGTAAGGGTAGATTATTGCTTCTTCAATATCTTGGACATATAAGCATGACCTAATATATATATATATATATATATATATATATATATATATATATATATATATATATATATATATATATATATATATATAAATATGATTATCTCACATACTTAAAATGAACTAGGGATTAATTCATAGGTTTTTACATTTTAAAGGAAATGGGAGAAATAAAAGTATAGAAAAGCAGAATGAAAGCCCTAGGATCACCCTCATAACATTTTGGATTTTTGAGTGAAATGTTAATTCTTTGTGCATTATTATTAAGCTATTTTTAGAAGGGCGAGGTTGGAAAATCCATGAATCGAGGACAAACCTCGGGACCAAAATTCGAAGATCGGGCAAGCCAACATTCTGAAATCATGCTCCTTACCTAATTTTTGGTCCAACTTATGTTAATTTATTTATGAAGGATGCATGCTTTACTTTCCTTGTACCATCTATTTATGAAATGTGGTGCTATTAGGACTAGTCTAGCTAAGTATCCCATTTGCTAATAAATGTGATAATAAACATGAACCCCACCCCTTGATAATATTCATTTACACGATTTCTTGGAAAACCTTAAGGCCTTAGCAATTAACTCTTGATTAATAAGTCATTGAAAATGCTTAGCACAGCTAGTCTAGGTCAAATGGGTCGATTCTTGCCTATCAACGATTTCACGGCATAGATATGATAGATCGATCCTATCAACATTACCTGCGGTATAGCTATGCTATCAGCGAACAATGGCATAACTGATCATTGGTCTCGACTATCAACGTAATCGGAATAACGGGAAAATACCCATGCGCTCGGGTGCTAGAGTGCGCTTTGGGTGCAAATTTTAGTAAATCTCTAATGAATGGTTGATTATTTGGATCTTTGGATCCGGCCTTAGATTGAGCTCAAAGCGATCACGCCTCTTGGCTAAGAGGGTGAGTCTCTGCAGCCACTTTAGAAGTCGTCGCGATTGTTGGTATGGACACGGACTCGCTTGATTAAGTTAGAAGCGATCGCGCCTGTTACGCGTCTTCGGTCGATCTTCGAGGACCATGCCCATAGCTATGGGATGGATCCGCCGATCTTTGGGACCACGTGGTCCATGGCAATGGACCACGGTGTACGTCAGTGAAAACTCTCATGATTAATGGCCAGCGCATATATAACCGAGTCGTCTTTTGATTTGTTTAAAATGGCTAAGTAATGATTGTTCCTCTAATTATTTACTTATTGTAAAAGCGGCTTTATGGCAATGGAAAATAACCCAAACCTCCACCAAAATGGCCTTGTATCATTATGTTGCATTAGAACAAGTGTTGGTTCATGGCCTTGGTTTGATTACTACGCTTCACTTTCGCACCCTCTCACTTTTTTAGTGAAGCGACCAATGAAGACCCATATTTGCTGGAGGGGCGAGGACTACGGGATGGCGACTGACCAAGAAGAAGCGTTAGGGAATCCTAATCGCTTGCTCGATCGAGGAATAGACACAACCTTGGATTCTAAGCGTGTTCTCATCTTTGTTTCATTGGTGAACTACTGCTAAAGCTCCCTTTGGTAATGTAATATTAAGCCTTTCGGCCTAAACCAAAACAATGAGCCCCTATGTATTTTATTGTGAAATACATGTGTGATTCACCCGAATCGTGTATGAAATGATCCAGCATTTGTAAAGTTGTGATGCACTAGCAAGATCCTGGGCTGGTGCAGGACTCACACCCGGTCCCCGGTTGGACTGAAAATCGGAGGCTGACAGTGCCAGGTGTAGATCACCGCCGCCTTGGTGTAGAGGAAGTCATACATCAGGGACAGCTCCATCTCCATCACCTCGAACTTGGCGTCCCATTCCATCTCCAGCAGAATCTCCTTTTTTTCTTGAGCTTCGGCTGACTCCATCTCCACCGACGAGTCCACCATGGCGCGCTTGCAGATGTGGAACATGGAGTCAGCCACCATCAGCAGGCCGTTCTTGTCGCTCTCCGTGTCCCCTCGAAGCATATTGTTTCTGTAACGCCGGCCATCTCTTGCTGCCTGATGGGTGCGCCGCTGGTGCTGGCTCTTGACTGAGCTTCGGATGCTTCCCAAGTTGGCGCGATGGAGCGCCAGTATCTTCTCGACGTACTTGGCGACGCCGACCGCGAGCATCAGCCAGGCCGCCGCCACCAAGGTCCGGCTGCCGGAGATGGACTTGTAGACGACGTAGGAGGCACCGAACACCCGGAACACGAGCACCAGCACGGAGCACGCCGACAGCTTGTTGTCCTCGAGCTCGTAGGCGGTGATGTTGTCGGGGCCGCCCAGGTGGAGCAGGAAGAAGGGCGCCCAGAACGCAAGCAGCTGCCGGTCGCCGGCCGTGCTGCTCACGGAGAGGCTGCTGACGGCCGTCGTCGCGACGTAGTCGCTCCCCACGTAGCAGAGCCAGATGACGTCCCCCACAGCTGCATCCCAGAGCTTGCTGGAGGAGCCGCGGCAGCGGAACCCCGCGAGAATGGTGAGCAGAAACTGCATCCCGAAGCTCACGGCCAGCAGGAATTCAGTCGACCAGCTGCTCCAAAGGCTTGGCACTGATTTCCCGGTAATGAGCAGGGAATGGAAGATAACGTCCAGCTCCCACGCATCTCCAGCCATTCCGTACGTGCTCTCCTGAATCCTGCCTTAATGGATCTCTTAAAGTTAGCTAGAGAGTACGTACTTACACTCCGGTTTCCGGCAGAGGCAGCAATGGCAGAGAGATCAACACACAATGACACTAGTGCTCTCACAAGTTGCGATGGCATGGCTGCTAATATGGAGTAGCCAAAAGCAAACTCTATAACCATATCTAATTACCAATAGGTTCATAAACTGTAAAATAATTAGTCCCCACAAAGAACACAACAATATTGATGGGAATCATGGCATTTCTGCCAGGTTGGCTAACCATGCAACTAGATTCTGATATATTACAGCTAAAACTTTTGCAAGATTATACAAAGCAAACTCTGTAATCATATTTAATTCCCAGTAGGTTCATAAACTGTAAAATAATTAGTCACCACAAAGAACACAACAATATTGATGGGAATCATGGCATCTGATCTGCCAGGTGGGCTAACCATGCAACTAGATTTTGATATATTACAGGTAAAACTTTTGCAAGCTGTTAGGGCTGCGGACCGGGTGCATGTCCGACGCCGGGAACTAGGGTTACCTCCGGCCGGGTGTAACATCCTAATTTTGGGAACTTTAGATTATTCTATAGTTTTTAAAAGATTAAAATATATTCTTGTTTTGATAAATCTATATTTGAATTAAAGAAAATTCTACTTTGTATTATTCATATATTTAAGTGTTTGCTAAATATTTTAATAAAACCACATATTGATATTTCACGTGCAAAGTTCATATTTTGAAATTTGTTATTCAACAAAATAAACTGGATTGTTGGAAATTTTGAAAACTAGCCTATTGTTGGAATTTCTTGGAAAATATATTATAGCTTAATTTTATTTTTAATGCAAACAATATTTTCTCTTTTTGCTTTTCTCCTTTTCCCTAAAAGATTAAAGGAGAAAATGGTTAAAACACTTCTCAGCCCTTTTGGGCCCAGTCGAGCCGGCCCACTCTCTTCTCCCCTTTTCTCTCTCTCTCTTTTCCCCAACGTTGCGGTCCAATTCACCTCCCAGCCCAACTCCTAGCATTTCAACGTCGAATTTTTTTTAAAAAATATTTATTTATATTCAAAATTACAAAATTACTCGTCGGAATTGGAAAATTACAAAAATACCATGGATCGCCCGGTTGGGGTGAGTCGACGCCGATCTTCGAGTAGTCAGGAGTCATTTATAAATCCAAATATGGGCGATCGCCCAATAAAAGCGGTAGAGTGCGTTTTAAGCTAAACAAATGCCTATATATATATATTATTTATAATTTGTATATATAGGCCTAAACAAATACCTATCTATATATATTATTATATATATGTTAATTATAACTCTCTATATATATATTATGTATTATATGTTATCAATATGTTAATTACAATAGTTATAACAAATATGAAAATAAATATTATCAGTATATATGGCACATTATTTGGACTATTTAATCTTAAAATATAATAGTATGGAAATAATGGATAAGTTTCAGCAGAGGTTTTTATATTAATAATTATTTGGGAAAATAAATAAATAGTTAGAAGAATAAAGCGCCTCTACAAGGGCAAGATTTAATCATAAACATTTATATGCGCGTTGAAGGTAAAGTGCTCTCGGAAATTTTATTAGCGAGGATTACAAGAAAGGTACTCTTGAGTACATGCAGGGATATTTCCCTTCTTAGTAGTGTCGAGTCTAGCCTCCTGCATAGCGTGCCTCTCACGCTTTCTCTCCTTTCGGCCTCTCGGGCCTCAGCGACTGACGTTCGGCGTCCTCTTGTCGCTTCGGTACTCCTCCTCTGCGAGCAGCAGCTTCCTCTTGCTCCTCCTCATCTAACGTTTGCTTGAACCACTGCCTCTTCCAGCGGACCTCACGCTCGATGTGTTTCTTATGCGCCTCAGGTTGCTCAGTGTCTAGCCCTTGCGAAATCGCATAGAGGTGGGGAGACTATTTGTTCAACATAAAGGGTGCCGCAAGAGAGATTAAGGTCACGAGAGGTCGAGGGGAGAAAATAGGAGGTTCACGAGCAAGGTATCGGTGGAACGGCATCGAGACGAAGTTCCCGAATACCGAGGTTTATGTTGTGGAGGCCCTAATTATTGAGACAAGTCGCACAAGATCACCGGCGGTTAAGTCGCTGTACTTCATTGGGCAAGCGGTGTCGGCAATTATTTGTCACAGCTAACCAGAAGAACTGTTGGATGTCAGATGTTATCAAGCGGCCATAATAATTGTCAGTCATTGCCGATTAATCTAGTGTTCGGTCGGCGTCGTTCACTGAGTGTGATCGGTGATGTCGTCAAGATGCGGATGTATGTCCTGTGTGATTCGCCGGCCGCCGGTTCTCGGTGTTCGGATGCACAAGGATGGTCATGCAGTGGCAATGTGGCCACCTGTTGGTCTGCACCTGAGGCAGCACCTCGCAGGTTGGCCCCTCCTACGGCTCCGCGATCATTTGGAATCGGGGTTGAATACATTTTTTATCTCGCCTTTTTCTCATTTCGAAATATAGACCGATGACTGCGGCTTCTCCAAATGGATGGACGGCCCCTTCCCAATGGCCGCGTTCAGTTACATCAAACATCTTCACGCAAGAATCTCCCGGCTTGAGGAACGAGTTGACTTTGCTACTCGCTTGAATAACGTGTATACTCGTGTGGAACCGTTCCATGGATGGCACTAAACCAAGCGTCCCTACTACAATAGGGGTTTATTTCATGTTTTGCATCAAGTTTACGTGGATTACTACCATGTAATGTGTCTCATATTTTCAATGTCACCGGAGCACCATCTTCATTTCGTTCATATCATGAGTACCATAATCTCAAAACCTTCAGCTCTTTGTCCAGATCCATTGGTATGATGGCGTTGAGCGAATGCCCTCACGGACTTCCTCCGCTGGTTCTGTTTGCATAGTCTCTTGAACATGTTCATAAGCTCTTTGTTCTTGAACTGACGGAAAAAATTGGCACCCATGTGCCTCATGCACCACCGCTCTTTAGGTCCGCCACTTTGTTTGCACCCACGACGTCGGACCCTTCTTGCATGTCCACAACGCCCTTAGCAACCCGGCATGTCGGTCATGGATGATACAAACATCAGGTATCTGAACAACAACCGCCACTCTTTCAAGGAACTTGACTATCGAAACTTGTTTGCGTCCACGCGTAATTGCGATAACGGAACCAAGACTACCGCCGTGTTTTTCCTCCACGGCGAATGCGACTATCGTAACTCGGTTGTTTGCGCCCACCGCGATTGCGAAGAATCGCCCTTGTATTTTCCTCGTGAGGAATATGCCATCCATGCAAATCACCGGGCGACAGTGTCGGAACGCATTTATGCATGCGCCGAGGGCGAAGCAGGCCCACTGCAAAACATACTTGCCCGGGCACACATCGTCCACGGGGAACTCCGCAAGGTCGATGTATGTACCGGGATTCCTGTGTGCTATTGCCCTGAGCAAGTGTATAATATTCTCGTAGGAAACCTCGTACGTCCCGAACCGTATCTGTAAAGCTGTCTATTTTGCTCTCCATGCCGTTGCATAGCTAATTTTGTACTGAAACCTCTCCTCCACGGCTGTGATGATAGATCGAGCCTGCAGGTGTGGATTGTCTACGATCTGACGGTAAAACACATTGGCCACCCAAGTGGACGACAGATTGCGGTGTTTCTGCTCCGCTTCCTCCAGTTCACAGTCATGCCTCTATCACAATGGAGCATTTCCAGTAGTCCTTCCACCCCCTTGTATGCATGCACCCGCCATGGGCACGAATCAACTACGCACTTCACATCGTACTCCTTTTTGCTAGACTTCACTACCCTGAATTGCCGCCGCAAAGACATTGCCCAATACTTCACGCGCCCATTACTGACCTCCTTGTCCTTATATATGGCCCCTCAGACCTCGTTCTCATGATACTCCCATGCATCACTGCTCCCTTCATTCACTGTTAGGTCTTCGAAATTATAATCAGACCACGCCCTAGGGGCAGGCACTTCACCAGTATTGTCTTCCTCGTTCGAGTCTTCGGCATTGGGAACTTCCTCATCAGCTCCGTCCTCCTCCTCCATCAGATCAACTATGTCCTCCACCTCCTCCCCCTCGTCGGCCAGCCCTTGCACCTCCAGAACTGTCTCCTTGGCACCCCCGATCCCCTCGCCACCGCCAATCTTGTGTCCCCCGTCTCTGGGCTCCTCGTCCTCTTCATCATCGCATTCTGGTATATTTCTCTCCACCTCTTCCGTATGATCTTCCCCAACATCACGAACTTCCGACACTGATGGAGCTACGAGGTAGCACTGTACCAGCAACATCAGCGGCCACCCCCGCTCTACGGCAAACCCAACATAGCTCCTTCATGATGATGTCGCATTAATAGGAATTAACTCTCCATAAAAACAGTGTTGCGCATGGCTTACTACTGCTCTAACCTGTAGCCGAACAGTCTGGGCATCCAAATTGAACATCCGAAACATCCACTCCAACAAAGCCCTGTATGTCCTATCCCTTGGTCTAGATATGCCCCGTACAACTCTTGAAAATGCTGACAAATCCACTCCATCCGCCCTCTGTGCTATCTCCCATCTCCGTAAAATATTTGAAAATACAATTTCTCCGACATGCTGCCTACAACGTCCGACCGAGAAATTTATCAGTTCTCTATCTAACAACATCATATATTACCATATAATTGTTACATCATCCTATGTCATTCATTTACTCGTTATTTCTGCTATCTATTTTCAAATTTGCTCACTCCACTAATTTCTAAGCGTGCCTGACATATGTGGCTAGCCTACAATATTTTTAACATATTATTCTAAAAGGAATAATTCACAAAAGGGATAATACAATATATAAACCGTATGACGATCGTATTAGAAATTACTGATATAAATAAATAATTAAACTACTCGGTTTTTCTTACATCATTACTACTATATATATATATATATCATTATTTTCTCCTATCCCTACAAAATGCATATATACTACATTTAATTTCTACGTCACATTTTTCCAAAACTTAAACCGACAAAGATATGGCTATCCTACCGTGTTTTCATCGTAATATTTACATTTTACAACTATGCAAGATACCACACTATATTTCTAAATATTGTCTATTAAATAATTTGCAAAAAAAAAATTAAAACTTACCTCATGAAAAAGCGCCTACTTTATCTTCTATTTTCCTCCTTTTTTCTTCTCCTTTTCCTTCTCTTTTTTCCTCTCTCTCTTCTCTCTCTTTTCTTTTCTCTCTCCTCCTCCTCCTCTCTTCCTGGTTGCTCTCTCATGATGGAAATGAAAATGGGCGTAAGGGGAAAGAAAGAAGGCCGTACGGCTTTAAAGGGGACTTATCGCCCGGTAGTCGGGCGATCGCTCCATAATGGGGCGATAGCGTCCTATAGTAATGGTCGGGAAATCTATCGCCCGATATAGTCATTCATCGGCTACGGCGGGTTTCTTGGTTAGGGCACCTATCGCCTAATGATCGCCTAATCCGGGTGATGGGCGGGTATTTTGGTAATTTTTTAATTCCGACGAGTAATTTTGCAATTTTGAATAAAAATAAATATTTTTTTAAAAAAATTCTTTCAGCGTCCATCCTTGTTAATCCCCGTCCGATATTCATCCGGCGGCTCCCGTTCGGCCACGTCGCCCTTCGCCCCTCAGCTCAGAGCCAACCAAGTCGGTGTCCGTTGGATCAGAATCTGACGCTGTCCATGCGTCCACGTCACCCCTCCCATGTTTTTCCCCTCTCCCTTGGCCTCCCTCGCCGTCCGGCTCGCCGGAGCAAGCCCCAACGCCGTGCGTACCGCCCCTTCCTTGCTCCCGTGCCGTGCCGCGCCATCTTCTTGCCGCGCGTGCTCCGCGCCGCGCCGCGCCGGACAAGCCCAGCCGCACCGGAGCTCACCCGTCGGACCGCCGGACACAGCTCTCGGACCGGTCCGAGCTCTACCTCGCGCGAGAGTCAAAGGCAGGACACCCACTTGCTGTCCTCCCTCCCGGGAAACACGGGCACCCGTGCCGCTAACGAGCTACCGCCTGGCATTCCTCTGTCCGGCCGCCGCTAAAGAATTCCCGGCGAGGACACTCGCCGTCGCTTGCGCCTAGTTCATGGTAAGCCGTGCCTACCTACTCCCCACTCCCGTTCCCTCCTGCTCCTGGAGTGCCATGGACCGAATGGAGGTTATAAAAGTGAGTCGAGCGAACCCGTCTCCCTCTTTCCCCCTTTCTCCATTTCGCCACTGCACAGAGCCGAGAGCTCGCATCATCGACCGGCTTCCCCGGTGAGCAATCAGCCCTGCCAGAGCCGGCAATCGCTTCTTCTTGTTCTCCTCTAGCTCCTCACGGGTTTAATCGGACTTTCGGCCTTTGTAGCACGCGGGAGACTGTCTCCATCGCCGTCGGCCATCTGAGTCTCACCATCGATTCCACGTCAATCGAGGCGTCCCCGGCTTGCTACTTTCCCCTACGGCATCGCAAGGACGACCGCAACCTCCCACCACAAGAACTTGGACGGAAACCCGCCGGAGAAGGAACGCCGACAACCTCTGCTTCATCTTCTTCCGCGCCGTCCGCCGCCGAGCCGTTCCGGACTGCCTCCACCCACGCCAACGCCATGGTAGTACTCTACGTAATCCCTAGAAGCTTATAGAAGCTTTAGGCTAGCGGTAGCTTGTGTAAATCGCCTGTTTTCCGCGTGCGCCACCGTTCACCTCCGCCTCCGGCCATGGTGCCGTCGACCCAGTCCCCTTTTGGTTCGGAACTCACCGGGACGCCCCTCCTCTCCCTCTCGTCTTTTTATAGGTGCAAAGAAATCTGGAAATGGGGCTTTGTAGCGCCGCCGCGCCGTCACCAGTGAGCTGGTCGGAGCCCCACCGGAGGTGGAGCCGAGCGCCTCCCTCCTCTCAAACTCACTGACGAGTGGGGCCCGCAAAAGTGTGCAGCTCCCTTCAGATATCTCCCTCGGTGAACCTTCTCTGAGACTGCCATGTGGGCCCAAGACCCCACATGTCAGTACCAGTGGAAGCGCACTTTTAACTACGCCTTCGACGTCACCTTGTTTGACCTCGGGCTGCCTCGGCCGTGGGCCGGATCTGTTTGTGCCGCACGGTTGGTTTTGGCCCCGTGTGATCCTCAGTGTATTTCCAGCCTTTTCTATTTTATTTTGTTCCAGAAAATGTAATTGTTTTTCTAGAAATATTTGGAGACTTTGTAAAGCTATGAGAAAACAATGTTAAATACTTTGAAGCATGATTGATTTTCTAAAAATATAATATTGCATATATTTGTTGTCCAGATTGCTGTATAATTATTTGTAGCTCTATTTAGCCTTTTCTTCAATTAGATTAATATAATAAATGCTTATCCCTTCATTCAAAAATGGTTATTGATCCCTATAAATTATGGATAAATCCTGGAAAATCCCATATTTTATACTGGACCTAGGAAAAATGCTTTGGGCCATGTCCTTTTACTGTTTTGCCCCTAGGTAATTATTTAGCTCTCTTTTAGTTATTTTCCAATGTAAAGAATAGCTCCGAAAATAGTTTTCAACCTCTAGAAATTATAGCCCTTTTTCCTGTAATCTTGCAAAATGGTTTTGGAGCATAAGAAGAGTAAATTGAGCACTTTGTGCATATTTAGTTATGTTTACAAATATTCAAAAGACTATTTTTATTAGGTTTTCCTACAAGATATTCTTGTATTATATTTCCATATAAGGGAATATTACTTTTTATGCTGCATATTTGGTTATACTGTATTTTAAAGTATTTATTTACTATATGTTTGTGTCTATGGGTAGATAGAACCATATCATGCATATATATGCATCTTTTATGTCCATCATTTCATGTAGATGCAATTTATCCACCACACCCATCTAGATTTAATAACGATTTTCCTAGCTATACTTTTAAGTAGGGAAAATATGTGCAGAAACTTAGGGTGAACCTCTGCATTCATGCTTTTGCTATTTTCAATGCCTTTATTGTTGCTTTTCTGATCTTATGCGATAGATTCGGAAGAACCGAAGGATACGCCTGAAGACTGTACATAGAACTTCTACACGCTCGTGGTTCAGGCGAGCCAATATCTCTAGCTCATACTTCTTTACCTAGTTTTATATGAATCTATATTGCTTTAAATTATGAAACTGCATGCTTTATTTTATGATATCATTGTATGTTGTGAAATAAATGCTAATAGAGCTGGTCTAGATACTACCAACTTGATTACTTGTGTTAGTAAGCACAACCCATCCTTGACATGATTTCCTTACCCTGTCCTTTGTATCCTAAGGTATAGAATTTAAACTCCCTGACTAATAAGTCCTTGGAATGGCTTAGACATAGCTATTTAAGTCTAGAGTCCAATGGGTTGGATCTTGGCTGTCAACGTGCGATTTGAAAGACGGAGCAGTCGATCATATACGTCATTGCCCCGGCAAAGGTATAGTCGATCGTTGGTCCTGACTTATCGTATGCGGAGCAGGTACCTCCAAGTTCGGTCCTATCATTGCCATGGTATGTATCATGACCGGATGGAATCACCTTGTACACAAGGTAGTATTCCACCCCTTCCGATCAAGACTGCATCGCTGCTGCATCTGTATGTGAAAGCGTTGATATGTCTAATCCGTTGGGCAGATCCACGAGTACATAACTATGGTGGTGTGTTGTGCCCCGTTCTAGAGAATTCCTTGCACTAGATAAGCTAAAGAGATAGCTCATGCGCTTGGGTGACAGGTCTGCCCGAGTGCGAAACTGTATCAATTACACTCATGATTTGATTGGAATGTTGTTGACCTACGGGTCCAGGCCTTAGTTGAGATCAAGGGGATCACGCCTCTGGGAGGGTGAGTCTACCGCCACTTCTCCTGGGAGACGTGCACCAATTGTCGTATGGCCACGGGTTCGCCAGAAGACGGGAGACGTGCACTCGTTGTCATACGGCCATGGTCTACGCCATGCCTTTTGATTCCTAGGAGACGTACGCTAGTTGTCGTATGGCCACGGGTTCGCCAGAAGATGGGAGACTTTAGCCATGGCTATGGCTAGTTGATCTCTCCATAACCTTTGGGGATAATACGCCATGGCTATGGGTATTGATCTACCAAAACCCCCTATTATTATATGAACAGAAACTCCCCTGTCATTATATGGACAGTTGGCATATGTTAGCCCAGTACGTCTTTGTTTTAATGGCTAAGTCTTGTGTCTACTATCTATAATTATTGCAAAACCGTCTTTCTGCAAATAAAAGAGCCTAGCCTCCACCAAATAGCCTGTATCATTAAATTGCATTAGGTGAGGTCTTGGCTCGCGAGCGCGGTTTGATTGCGCGCTCACCCTCGCACCCACTCACTCTTTTAGGAGGAGAAGACACTACCGAGGAGGAGCCGGACTACTGCTTTGGAGACGAGAAGGTCTAGGAGCTGACGTGCAGGATGGGTGTTAGGCGGGACTCCAGTCGCTTGCCTGGTGGATTGGGCACAGCCTCGAGACCCAACTTTTCCGTTTTTCGATTTTGTTACACTCTAATAAGAGTACATTTTGGTATTGTAATTTTGGCCAGATGGCCTATGTAAACCGAGCCACTATGTACTTTCTATCTTGTTGTAATAAATTCATCTATGTGTGTGTCTGTAATGATCCAGCTGTTGTAATTATGGTGTCGTGCTAGCAAGACAGATCCTGGGCTAGCACAGAAGGGAACTGTTTTGGACCCCGGATTTTGGGGCCCACACTGGGCTGGCCGAGCCTGGGCAAGAGTCGGCCGAACCAGCAGAAGCTAGCGGCTAGGGGTGTTATCTTTGGTAGAAATTATCTTTAGGAAGTATAAGTTATCTTTAGTAGAGTCTTAGTAGAGTCCGAATTCGATTATAAGCCTACAGGAAACACTATAAATAAAGAGGAGAAGAGAAAAGTTAGCACGTTTTGTTACCATGAAAAATCAAAGAGCAGGCGCTGCCATCGACAACTGGCCGGTGGCTCCATACAGCCTTTACCTCGACCATAGGTTGTCGTCGGTTACTGGCAGCGCCTTCCACCGATTCTCGCGTGGGTTTGAGACCGGGTACGTGATTGTTCAATAGGGTACGTCCGTGTCAATTGGTATCAGAGCCGAGCGATCCAACCATGTCTCAGCCGGATGATCCAACATATGGAATCGAGAAGGGCCTCGTTGAGCTGCGTGCCACCATGGAGCAGAAGGAGGTCTCCGTGGATAGGAGATTCTCGACATTAGAGAAGAAGCTAGAGGACTTGATCCGGGTACTCGGAAGTAGCCAGCAGGAGAACCACAGATGGGAACTGAGGGAAGCGACACGTGGGATCAGAACCACCGTCCTGTACCGCAGGAGAAGGAGGTCAGCGAGGGAGATGAGGAGGGCCTGGTGCCGGCTCGATGTGGTCATTATGACCGCCACTGGACTCCGCATGCGCCGAGGTATGAGCTTCCAATCTATGACGGCACTGAAGATCCCTTGCTATGGCTCAAGCAATGCGAGCGCTTCGGGAAGCGATACCAGATACCGGATTCAAATATATCAAGATGGCTGGCTTCCACCTGACGGGGAAGGCGCAGGAAGTGCTCGATAATTGGGAATTGGAGAACAAGGCTATTCCGTGGGATGAGTTCTATGATACTTTTCTTCAGCGGTTCTCCCGGTATTCGTTAGCAAGGCCCCTCGAGGACCTTTTGAATCTGAAGCGGGGCGATGGAAGGGTGGAGGATTACGCGCGAGAGTTTCAGCGACTCCTCGCCCGTACCTCGGGGGTAAAGAAGGGCGACCAAGTGGAGCTCTTCACGGTTGGCTTGTCGATGACGTTAATGGCATAAGTCCATCGAGATCAGCCCCACAACCTCGTAGACGCAGTTGGGCTGGCTCGGGAGGCGGAACGCCGTGAGGATGTGTGGATCGCAAAGGCGGCGCAATCCTAGGAATTAGAGATAGGGATCATTAGGGATAATAATTAATTCTGTTTTTAAATTAAAATGAAATTAATATATTTATTCTTTCTTCTTTTTTTTATCCTAACAAATGCCCCCCCCCAATTCGAATCCGAGGAGGACGGAGGAAGAATCGAAGTCGGATTGGTGTGAATTTGTTATACACAGGTGAATCCGTACAGGACTCTACCTGTATGAATCGGAGTAGGATTAGGGGTCTCCACCCCTATAAAAGAAGAGGCAGGTAGGAGGCTTTGTCATACCCACCGCTGATCAGCACGTGATGGCCAAGAGAGATACAGACGTCTCTCGTGGGCAGGATCAACCCAAGAGTCACCAGTTGCGTGGAGGAAGGTGTCAGAACTCCGCACGTGAGAGGAGACCACGTTCAGCACACGCGGGCCAGCGTACTGCCGTTCCTCCAGCAATGGCGTCTTCTTCTAATGATCGGGGCACCGTGGAGGGCGAGAGGCCAAACACCGGTGGATCACGACAAAAAACCAGGAGGTCAGGGGGACGCGGCCCTAGGCCTGTTTCTGATGCTGCAGACAAAGCTGACCAGCCAGCTCACAATATCTCTCGTGATTCGGAGGACCGCAGCCAGAAAAGAAGGAAGACGAAGGAAGATGGTGTTTAAAATCTGATAGGAACGGGGTCTACGCCGGTATCTGAGGGCAGGCATGAAGCGCCCTCGAACTTGAACAAAGAGGAGATCGCTAAGGTTGATTTAGTCGACCCACGTCGTCGCCGGGGGACATCAACCTTGCCTGAGTTGGATAGAGGTACGTCTCTTTTTTTTTGACTGGCTTTTTTTTTACCGGCTTTTTTTTTTGTTGCAGATGAGGGTGTGCTTGCGGTGTATTTAGAAGCCGCTACTTTCAGAGTTCTAAGTAGCAAATACCTTCGGGAATTGGACGTCGAAGCCATTATTGCAAAAATAAAGGTTCCCCCGAAGTTCACGCCCACTTTTGACCTCCCCGAGATGAAATACTCAGATCGCCGACGCGCCATGTCAATTCAGACCGATCTGGCTGATATCCAAAGCCTCCTTCGGGAGAAACCGCTGAACAAACCGGCGATTCTGAAGTTGCTCAACTACCTCCTCCCATCGTGGGATCTAATGTACAAGGACAGCCCACCTCCTGATTTGGCTGTGTTGATCGAGAAATTGTTGGCTTTGATACCATGTCTAGAAGGTAAAGCTTCTTTCTCAAAAGCACTTTTTCAGTCTTGTGAGGAGGACATCGGGGCTGTCCTTAATAAGCTAAAAGACGCCTGTTGAGAGATGACTTCAATGTTTTGTAAAATCCGAGAGGAGCGTCATCCGCTTGCGAAGGAATTGGAGGAGCTATTTGTTCAGGAAAAAGATGTGGACGCAGAAATTGACCGTCTGGAGAAGCCTTAGCGGCCGCCCATCTGCTAAAGAAGAATATTGTGTTGAAGCAGCAAGTCATCATGAAGAAGCTTGACGGGTGCGATGCCGACTTCAAAGATTTCACTAGCAGGACTGATGAGTTGAGCCGCCGTATAGCAATCGCAGAAGCTAAAATGTCCCAGGCTGTAGCAGAGCGTGAAGAGCACGATTCCCGGCCTCCTAATGAAGTATCTGTCATTCTGGCTTTTCCTTGTAATAGCGTGTCTACCCTGAAGTCCAACAATCTTGACCTATAAAGCTGGTCTCAGGTTTGCCGGTCTTTTGTAATTTCCTTACCATGTCGTTTGGCTTCAATTATCATGTAATCGGTGGGAGATTTGCCGTCTTTTAAATAAATGTCTTCGCACTTTAAAACTTCCTGCTTGCATGTGTTACATGCGTGTGTGGATTGGTGTGTACGTATAGTATGTGTCTACATGCGTGATGTTGCATGCATGCGCGTTGGAGGGCGTGCGTGAGTGATGTTGCATGCATGCATGCTAGTAGTGTGCGGGCATGAGGGTGCATGTGTGCATAAATGCGCGTGTGCATGCGTGCTGGATCATTATGTGAGTATGACGCATGCATGTAATGAGTGGGTGAGTTTTGCAGTGTATGTGCATGCATACATGAGTGTATGTGAAGGTGGCCAGTTGCATGCGGGTATATGCACGGAAAGTGTGTGTGTGCATGCATGATGTTGCATGCGGTCAGTGAAATTTATTGTATGGAGTATGTGCATTGCGAGAATATGGCATGCATGCATGAGTCAAGCTTCTTCCTTTTTTTTTTTAATCGGCTGCACTTTTTTATTTTTTTTTGCTCCTCTCTCCTTTTTTTAAAGACAGATCATTCCTTGTTGTTTGACGGTCAACGTTGGGTGAAACGCTTAAAGTTTCAAGCACAGTCGTCAGGGGATTGCCAAAATTTTCTTCGGCTTAAACAAGTGAAGTGCCGGTATTTTCTCAGCACCCCTTTGAGAGACGTCGGGGTATTCTCAGCTTGAATGAGTGGAGCGCCGGCATTTTCTCGGCACCATTTGAAAAGATGTTGGGATATTCTCAACTTAGACGTCGACGAGGTGCTGGCATTTTCTCAGCACCACTTGGAAGGGTGCTGGGATATTCTCAGCTTGCATATCGATGAGGTGCCGGGCCTTTTCCTCAGCCCGAACTTTGACGAGGTGCCGGAATTTTCTCAACACCGCTAGGAGAGGTGCTGGGATTTTCTTAGCACTGAACTTTGACGAGGTGCCGGAATTTTCCTCAACACTGATACCGAAAGAGCGCCGGGATGTTCTTCAGCTTGGGTGTCGACGTGGTGCTGGTTTGTTCTCAGCCTGTACGTCGGCTAAGTGCTAGAAGGACGTTGGCATTGTTGATGAAGCGCCAGAAAGCCGTTGGCGTGGATGTTGACGTAGAGCTAGCTTGTTTTTAGCATGAATATCGATGAGGCGCCAGGAAACCATTGGCATGTGTGTTCTTTTGATCTTTGTTTGATGGTTGTACCTGTTCTGTAAATCACAAAGCATAACACAAAGCGAAGTATTTTGCGGGAAAATTCATCGCATGAAAGAGAAAGGTTTTTTTTTTTTTGAAATGTTGGCCTTTCCAAATCACATCTACTATATATGTGGTCTTTGAAAGAGCCTGTCAGAGGTCTTTGCCTTTGGGAGTCATCGAAAGAACCATGATGATTGTAGCTATACAGCTTTGCTTTCCTTAGTGCTCGTGCTGGAGAACAACATGCTTTGGTAAAGTTTTTTGAAAGACAGCGAAAGATCTTGCTTTAGCCTTTCAATGTGATGGATTACCTCCACAGCGTGATCTTGCCCCCTCCGTTTAGCCTCATCGAACCAAGAGACCTAGGTATGGCTGAAATTGGCTGATGGTTCTGGGAATTTAGGGTTGACACTTGTGCCTTCACTTTTGCCGAGGGTGGCAGACGGCTAGCTCCTCATTTGTTTTTGATGGAGTTTGCTGAATTGGATGAGTGGGGTGTTTGTTTTGTCCCCCCTTTTTTCTTGACTTTTTCTGCATTTGCCTTTATGCTCTGCGTGAGTTGAAGGCAATTTTGAGAATAGTTGCCTGCCTTTGTGGACTAACTACACCTCGCAGGCTGATTATTTTGATTGGCCCTTGTTGATGTGCTTCCGAGGTTGACGGGTAGCTTCACACCAACCGGACTTTGACCAATCGGGCAGCCTTCTCCCGCATCTTTTCCTATGTTTCATCCCAGAGCTTTTGATTGTCCCGCCTGATAGGGTTGGCAACTTGGTGCATCTTTTTGCTATAGGCTAACCCTGCGGCTTGATGTCTCCACCAGTCTAAGGCTACTGAGTGGGCGTGATCGGCATGGGGAATTCATCACCATGAAGTAACCCGAGCAATCACCTTACCGCTTCTGGGAGCGTTCACCTAGCATGGTCTTTGTGCTAGGTGTGTGGGTCCCTCTGTTGTAAGTGCGCCTGACCATGACTTTGCTTAGGCTCCGTCTGGCAAGCCCTGAGACAGGCAGTTTCTTATTGACCAATATGACATGAGAGTGGAAAAAGCCATTTTTTGTAGACGATTGCCGTCAGTTTTCAAAGGGAAAAACCATCCAAAGAAAACAGAAGCTCACATATGCAATAATTCGTGCGTTATGAACTTATTCGGGGCAAAAATCATGTTTTGTTTTCAAAGGAAAGAACCATCCAAAGAAAACGAGTGGGATTCAAAAACCATTATCGAATGAGAGTGATGAGTTGAGTACCTATTTCGAAAGGAAAACCATCCAACGAAAGCAGAATAGGAGGCATACCTTCTCCTGGAGGATGATTGAGTTGTGAAGACTTACGGAAAATACTTCTTCAAGAACCTCCCGTTGATTGGTGGCATGGGGCAGACCCCTTGTTGGTCGATGAGTTGGTAGGCTCCTCCGTCGTAGGCTTGCTCGACGACGTAAGGACCCTCCCACTTTGGTTCAAATTTGTCCTTTGTCTTGTGCATGACAACGATCGGACGTCGGAGTGCGAGCACCATCTCGCCTTTCCTGAAGACACGCTGATGGACGAGCTTGTCGTAGGCCCGCACCATGTTTTGCTGGTACATCTCCAAATTTTGGACAGCACCCAGTCGGAGTTCTTCTGTGGTGTCCAGCTCCTGGAAGCGAAGTCGGACCTGTTCGTCTTTTGTGAGGCCTTCGTGAATTGCTACCCGGAGAGAGGGCAGTTGAATCTCGAGAGGGAGGACGGCTTCACTCCCGTAGATGAGAGAGTACGGGTGGTTTATGTCGGTGTCGAGCGCGATCGCCTGAGTTTTAAAGAGACGATCATGCCAGTCTCTCTTATGCTTTGCCACCGTTTTCTTGAGAATTTTCCCGAGTGTCTTGTTGAAAGCTTCGACCATACCATTTGCTTGCGGGTAATAGCCAGAAGAATAGTTCCACTTGATCTTATATTTCGCCATGAACTTATAGATCTTGTGGGACTTGAAAGCTTTCCCATTGTCAGAAGTGATACGGTGTGGCACTCTGAAATGGTAGTTTATGTGACGCTCCAGGAAGTTGATGACGTTGTCACTCTTGACTTTGCGGAGGGAGATAGCTTCCGCTTACTTGGTGAGGTAGTCGGTAGCAACGAGGATGAAGCGGTGCCCTCGAGATGATGGAGGGTCGATCATGCCGATGACGTCGATTCCCCAGGCGTCGAAAGGCCAAGCGGGGACTGTTGGGTGTAGAGGAACTGGAGGTTGGTGCTTGAGATCGCCGTGTATCTGGCAATTTTGGCAGGATCTGGCCACTTTGATGCAGTCCGTCATGATGCCGGGCCAAAAGTACCCTGCAAGTCGTATACTGTGATACATCTTTGGTCCGTTTTGATGCCCCCCGCATACGCCGTGGTGCACTTTGTGAAGAACTTGTTCGGCCTCCTTCTGGCTGACACATCGGAGCAGAATTTCTTGTCCATAGGAGCACTTGTAGAGGACACCCACCTAGTACAGGTAACAGGGGACTCGTCGTTGAAATCGGCGTCGCTCCGCTGCGTCTTCGGGAAGGGTGCCATGCTTGAAGTAGTCGAGGAAGGGTTTGCGCCAATCGTCCTCCTCAACCGCCTGAGTCGTGATGGTGTTGACTTCATGGTCTTCGGGGATGAGCTCCAGCACCGTGGGTAGGAGCCATCTTTCTTCGACGGTTACTTGCATGGGTTTGCCGTCGGGGAGAACCAGTGAAGCTGCAAGTTTTGCCAAGGCATCTGCTGTTGAATTCTTGCCTCACGGGATGTGGAGGACTTCAATATGGTCAAATTTTTCCATGAGCCGACATGCTGTGTTGTAGTAAGGCACCAACTCCGGCTTGCGAGCGTCGTAGACGCTGTTGATTTGGTGAACCACCAGCTGAGAGTCTCCGTGGGCACGTAAAGACCGTATGTCCATGGAGAGAGCTAGAAGAAGGCCGAGGATGAGCGCTTCGTACTGTGACTCGTTGTTGGAGCATTCTTCCTTGAGACGCGAGAATGAATGGTACATCACTCCATCTTGCGGGGTCTTGAACACGAGACCTGTGCTCGCCCTCCGTCGTGGAGTACCGTCGAGCTCCGTCTCGGTGCGTGAGGCTCCATAAAGTAGAGCTCCCATGGTGCTTCGAGTTCGGTGGTGAAGATCTCCTTGTCTGGCAAGTCTGTGACGAGAGGAGAATCGTCCGGCACTGGGTGTGCTACGAGAAATTCCGCCAGAGCTTGACCTTTGACCGCCTTTTGAGGGACGAAGGTGATATCAAACTCCATCATGAACAAGGCCCATTTCCTGAGGCGTCTGATGAGAGCCGGTTGATTCAGCATGTATTTGATTTGATCGGCTCGTGCGATGAGTTGAACTTGGTGGGACAACATGTAATGTTGTAGCTTCTTGAGAGCGAAGATCAGGGCGAGGCATAACTTTTCGATTAGTGAATAGTTACACTCTGCCCCTACCATTGTGCGGCTTAGATAGTAGCAAGCCACCTCCTTCCCTTCGTCATTGTGTTGAGCGAGAAGTGTGCCGAGCGAAGAAGGTAGTGCTGTGATGTAGAGAATGAGAGGGCACCCCTTTACAGGAGCTGTCAGGACAGGCGGATTCAAAAGATATCTCTTGATGCTGTCGAGTCCGGCTTGGCACTCATCGTCCTAGATGAACGGAGCACCCTTCTTCATCAACTTGGCAAATGGTTGGATCCACCTAGAGAGGTTGGAGATGAAGCGTCTGATGTACGCCAATTTTCCTTGCAGGCTTCTCAATGCTTTGAAATTCCTTAGCGGGAGCATGTCGATGATGGCCTTGATATCCTTCGGCTTGATTTCTATTCCTCTGTGCCTGACGACGAAGCCGAGGAAGACTCCCAATTGGACCGCGAACGCGCACTTAAGCGGGTTCATCTTTAGCTGGTGTTGGCGAAGCCGGTTGAACACCTTGTGCAGATCGTCTTGATGTTGTTGGCGATCCTTTGTTTTCACGATGATGTCGTCGATGTAGCATTCCACGGAGTGGTGGATGAGGTCGCCAAGAACGTGTGTCATGGCTCGTTGGTATGTGGCACCTGCATTCTTCAAACCAAACAGCATTACGGTATAGTAAAAGTTACCTTTTGGCGTTTGGAACGCGGTGTCAATCGCATCGTCTGGGTCCATCTTGATCTGATTATAGCCAGACGACCCATCCATGAAGGACAGGGCGCCGTGGCCAGTGGTGGCGACGACGACCAACTCCGTTATGGGGGAAGGGAAGTCGTCCTTTGGGCAGGCTCTGTTTAAGTCGCAGTCGACGCAGATTTGGATTTGGCCGTTCTTCTTCTCCACAGGGACGATATTTGCTAGCCATCGGGGCTACTGAACTTCTTTGATAAATCCAGCAGTGATGAGTTTGTCCACCTCGGCTATCACTTGTTCTTGGAATTCCGGTCTCAAACGTCGCGGCTGTTGTTTGATTGGCCGGAATTGTGGGTCGATCGCCAATTTGTGTGTGGCAACCCGAGGGTCAAGACCCGGCATCTCCTTGTAAGACCATTCGAAGCAGTCCCAGAATTCCATCAGGAATCTTCGATAGTCTTCTCGTTCATCTTCCGTGAGAGTGGCGCTCACGAAATTGGGCGAGGGTCGTCTTCTGTGCCGAGATTGATCTCCACTAACTCGTCGATGGTGGGTTGTCCGTCATCTTCGAGTTGTTGAGGTGCTGTTGTGGACTCAATTTCTTCTAATTCGGCAGGATCGTTTGCAAGAAGCAATTGTTGATCCTCCACCGAAGTGGCGTTGCATGTGACTTGGATGGAATTGTTGGGATCTTGGTCTTGGGGTGCAGGGCTCCCGAAGATACGTGTCATAGCTTGTTGGAAAGTAGAAGCAGCGTTCCGTGGACCGAATGGAATCATCCTCGGAGTAGTGGTGACGGTGCAGTACATGGTTTGCACAAAGTCCAAGAAGTCATCGTCTTCATCGTCTGAGTCTTCAGTCTTGATGTAGCCTAACCTGTATTTTTGTGGGGTTCGGCGTTTGCTTTCGAGTTTCACGAGCTTCTCGGCTTGTTCCCACCATATCTCACAGATGGCGGGAGGTGGAGGCATCCTGTTGTTGTTTCGAAATATGATTCCAGCTCGCTGCATCATATGAACTAGCCGGGAATCGATCTTGATAGTTGTGGTGACGACCTCCTCTTCTTTGTGGAATGGGTCGTGGAAGGCAAACACCACATCGCATTCCGAGGAAGGCGGGGCTTTATAGAAGATGGTTGGCGGCGAGGACTTGAATTGTCCTGGGACAACCCGGACTTCCAACGGAGTGGCCACCGAGGTGTACAGTGATGGTGGTTGCATGACTTGGGTGCATTTCGTTGCTTTCTCAATTTCGGACACGATCTTTTTAACAGTTCTGCCTTGCGTGGGGCCATCCTTCACCTTCGAGCTTGTTCGATCTCGGAGTGTGAGAATGGGCTTTGACGATGTTGGCGTTGTTGAAGAAGCGTCGGGCTTAGGGTGCGGCTTTGCCCCCAGCGTGAATGGAGCTGATGGAGATATGCCGCTATTGGAGGGCGATGTTGTCCCCAATGTGGCTGAAGTTGGGGAAGCATCTTTGTTGGAAGACGGCCTCACCCTCAATGTGAATGGCGGGTCGTCATGGCCGGGTGGTGATGGGTGTCACTAGTTGAACCCGCGTCCGAAGCCTCCACGTTGACTGCTCAAACTGCTTCTTGAGTCTGGCCTGGCACTTGGTGTGAGTAAGTGCTTCATTTCTTTGATAGGTGGCGAAGCACTGGCCTTGGCCATGATGTCGGCTGGCGGTGTAGAACGCCCTTGTTGCCATTTGGAGTTTTTCACCGGGAAAAAGTATTTTACGTTAGCGTGGTGTGCTTCTTGAATCAGGTACGGAGATGGGTTGCCAACGATGCATTGCTGTGCGCCCTTGTTATCAAGGAATTTGAGGCATTGATGAAGAGTTGATGGCACCACGCTGAACTTGTGGAGCCATGGCCTTCTGAGCAGAGCTGAGTATGAGGTAGGGGCGTCGATGACGAAGAACCTCACTTTGAAGACGAAGGTCGACATCTGAATTTTCGCCGTGATGGCACCCAACGTCGTTTTGCCGTGGTTGTTAAAGCCACAGATTACCACTTCAGTTGGCTCCAAGTCGCTTATCGTGTAGCCAGCTCGCGTTAGACTTCGCAAGGGCAAGATGTTGACAGCGGAACCTGGATCTGTCAAAATCCTCCGGAGGTGAGCGTTGCCGAGGTTGCCTTCGATGTAGAATGGACGGTTGTGGTCACCATCCATCAAGAGGCTGTCTTCATTAGCGAAGAAGATTCCACTCGTATTGCAAGAGTTGTCGTTAAGCAAATGCTCCGCCATGGATACTTCATATACTTCCGGCTCAAGCAAAGCTTTGATGAGAGCTTCACGAAGGTTTGGAGGCAACATGAGAGCTTCATAAACGCTGAGCAAGGCGGGAATCCGCTTGAGGTGGGCGATGACATTGTAATCGACGTTGTCTATCTTCCCTTTGGTTGCTTCTTTTTTTCGCGTAAACTTGTCTATCTTTAGCGGCTTCGTCTTTGTTGGTGGATCAGGAACGACCTTTCCTCCATGCAGATTCATGTTGACCTCTTCGACCTGCATTCTTTCAACAGGGTCTTCGGCGCGAAACACCTCGTGTTCTTGAGTTGTGAACATCTCTTCCGTATCGGAGTTCTCCGTGTCTTGAATGTTCACCATATTGCAGGGAGCGATGTTTGAAGTTGAGGGAGATTCTTCCTTGGGCGGTGCTCCCTTCGTCTTCTGTTGGGCTACCGGCCTCCACACCTTTGGCATGAATTGTGCCAAAGTGGGTAGCACACGCGGAACGCGTGGGAATGCTTCATCTCCTTCAGACTTGGGGACGAACCGAGCTGGTGGACGGCGTCGGCTTGGGTCCGGCTGTCTTCTGGATGACGACGGCGTGTGTGTTGAAGATGTCGTGCGCCGGTGTTGAGGCGGTGGTCGTTTCGGCACCGTTCGTCGCTGCAC
Organism: Olyra latifolia; assembly: GCA_036346145.1. Taxonomy (NCBI): domain Eukaryota; kingdom Viridiplantae; phylum Streptophyta; class Magnoliopsida; order Poales; family Poaceae; genus Olyra; species Olyra latifolia. Next base: position 17,805,418 of record CM070527.1, on the reverse strand, counting down.
TGTAGTCCATGGATCCTTCGTTTGATTGTCACGGACTTGTTGACGGCTTGGTGTAGTCGTTGTTGCCAGTGTCGAAGCCTTGATCACCAGTTGATGTTGGACTTGATCGTACGACAACCACCTCTCTTGGCCTTCATCTTCCCCTTGTTTTGCGGAGTCGTTGAAGTGCATCGTCACCACGTTCACAATGTGGTAGTCGGGGTTGATAGCTCTCGGGTCCAAATTGATCTTTTTGTTGTCGATCGCTCTCTAAAGCCACTCCTTGAAGCTGTTCTGGATGCCGTGGTTCAGGTAGGTTGAGGCTGCCATGCTCCATGATCTGGTCAAACATATCCTTGACCAGCTCCCATTTGAAGACATACTGCTTCTTCATGAGTTCTTGAAGAGTTAGTCGTGGCGGCCTAGCTCTAGGCTGCGTATTCTTTGCCCCCAGCGTTGGCATGTTCCCTTGGGCAGTCATAGAGAGGAGTCTTGTGGTGTTTGCTTTTGAGGTCTGCTTCGGCTTGCCCCCAACGTCGTTGTTGGGTTTGGGGGCGGGATTGTAGCGTTTGGAGGAATCGATAGCTCCGGCGTTTTTGTAGAGCTCCATGATCTAAGGTGCCTTGGCGAACTCAATTTTGGTTGCCGCCACTACAGAGCTGAGAGAACTGAAGTCTTTTGGCTCTCGCCTAGACGCTTCGAGGGACCAATGATTCAGCATTCCGTGAACACAAAGGTCGATGGCATCTTCCACGTGCATCGCTTAGGTCAGACGCACGTAATTGTTCCGGAAGCGCATCACATAGTCGTCAATGCTCTCATCGCGTCGTTGTTGGACTTGCAAGAGCTCAACGAACGATAGATCCTTCTTCAGGGCGACGAAGTGGCTTTTGAACACCTCCTTCATGGCAACCCAGCTGGAAATGGATGCCATTGGTAAACTGCTGTACCAATGGAATGCCGAGCCAGTCAGTGACCCAGAAAATTGATGCAGCAAGAGAGATGAACTATTGGCTGTATCTCCACATGCCGTTTCAAAGTACGCGAGGTGTTCTCTCACGTCTCCTGTCCCATCAAATTGATGGAACTTCGGTGGATGCCACCCCGCGGGGTAGGGAACAAGATCATGCCACGACTCTTACGGCTTTTCAAGCTCGTGATCTGACATCCTTGGAGCCTTTTCGGTTGTGATTTGCTTTAATTTTCGGTCGACCAGATCCACGACAAGATCGTGATACTCCTTCAAGGTGTCCATGTGTGCTGGCATACTTGAAGAAGCTGCTAGGACTGGTGGAGGTTGTTGTCGTGTGCTTGTAATGGAATGCCGTCGTTGCATGCTATGATCAACTGCGGGTGATTCATTGATTCTGATACCACCCTCTCGTAGCTCGTCTTGAGGCGCCGCTGGGGTGAAGGTGGGTTGTTGATTTGAGGTCCTCCTGTGCCGGAGAACATCTTAAGAAGACGGTTCATCTTTGACGTTAAGTCGTCCATCTTCCTTTCGTTTTCGTATAGTGGTTGTTCTAAGATTGCCTCCCATGACTGTGATGAGCTTGGTCCTGCGGGGAGATTGTGCGCGGTCCTTAGTTGCTGGGGGTTGAGCGTTTCTTTATTCCACGGAAGGGGATCGTCACGACTCCCTGTCCCGGTCATGTGCACCGGGGCAGTGATGTGATCTTCATAATTGTCTTCGTCTTCTGAAGGGATCGAGTGATCCAGTTGTTCATTGCTGGGCAACCTCGAGACTCTTTCCAATGAGGCTGATGATTCTCCGTCAGAAGGGACGTCATCTTCGGGTTCTATTTGATCCTCCGCCGTGTTTGCCATGGTCTTCTGGGCCATGGTCTTTAGCCGCGTGCTTGGTCCAGAGCAGCCTGCGACTTGTTGCAACTCGTCAGGATCTTGTGGAAGGCGAGCAGCGAAGTCGGTGTAGCGCCGCGTTGGGGTGTCGGAGCTGAACGCCGAGTCGCCATCGGATAGAGAGCTCCTCTTCATGGTGAGAGGAATGTAGTTGGCCGTTGATCTAGCCTTGTTGCGTAGCCTCCGTGTGGTTGGGCGCCCTTTTGAGAAAACGGCCCATAGGTTAGGGACGATCTCCTCGTCGGACGGGTAGGAGAACTTGTGTGTGACGCTGGGCGGTCTCCATCGGTCTTCATCTTGTGGCTGAGGGCTCACCGTCAGGGCACCACAAGTAGCTACATCAGCTGTTTGATGTAATTCTCCTTCGTTGTCTTGCACTTCCATTGGAGCCGAAAGCGCTTCCTGTGGGAGTTTGACCACCGATTGCAGCCGTGGAGCGGGTTGTTGGAGGACGGGGGGCACCGATGACACGGAGGGCTCCTTGAAGGTGGGGGTGGAGTCGTTGACTTGCCCCCTGAGTCATGCATGTTTCTGCTCAACTCGTGGAATCGCTTCGTTTCGCCTGGGCACCATGGGGTACTCCTCCTGAGGTTTTGGCGTCAACCTGTCAATGAGATACTTGTACCTCTCATTTTTTTCCAGGTTGGGGAGATGCGGAAGGCGATCTTGTTGCGATCCCTGGCGATTCCTCCATCAGATCAGACTCGAATCTGCGTATGGTGCAGAACGAGCTCCTCTAGCTCTTGGTGAAGCGCCGTGTGATTCTTCTGGCGTCTCTCCCGCTTGAGTTGATGTCTTGTCGGCGGGATTTTGAGCCTTGTAGACGCCGTTGGAGTTGGTAGCAGTGGTGGAGGCTGCAACCTTGCTACCATCGGTGGTTCGGGAAGAAGCGGTGGCAATGCTAACCTTGTGGACGTGACCACCAATCCTGGTGGTTGTGAGGAAGTCGGTGATGTCGTGTGGACTTGTCTCCTTGTCTACTGGTTCCATCGTGTTGGAGACACGCCTTGCCCTCGGAGCACGATTGAAGTTGGTGAAGAAACGCGCTGGGTCTCGATCACCGACGATTGATATTGAATCCGGGGAACGGGATAGCGCCGGTTCGTCATGCCTCTAGTTCGAGACACCACGGGGACCGGCTCACGTCCACGGACTCGTCTCCCGAGCTGGGTCACCTGGTCTTGCAGCCGTTGCAGTTCCCTCCTTAACTCTTCATTGCTAGGTGTTGGTGCTTCGGGGGATAGCACTGCAAAAGGGTTGTTAGTATTAATAAACCTATGCATACCTGTCTCGCCAATGTGCAGGCAAGGGACGACGTTGATTGAAGGAGGGGTGCGTCTCTTTAGGACGGCATGTGGATGGCGCGCCTAGAACTCCTTCAGGATAGCCTTCCTGACTTGTCTTCCGTTAGAAAAGTCAACTTCGCTCACGAACCAGTCCTCTACCACATCGTGCTTGATGAAATGAGAACTGACGGAGCGATGTAGCTTCTAGACCTTGGCCAGCTTCCTTCGGTAGTTGCGAGCTGGGTGCGCGCTTTTCAACGAACAGCGTTCGTTTTTAGTAAGCGCATCCTGGCGATAGCAGCTTCCAGGGAGCGAAGCAGATATGCTCCAGAACGTTCCTCATTTGGGGAGCTCAGGAAAGTACGAGCCTTCCGCATGAGAGTGTGGTGCTCCTCCGCGATTGCAGCAGAGGCTTGTCTGTGCTCCATCACAGACTTGAACATTTCCTCGGTCTTGAGGATGAAGACTTTGAAGCCTTGTTGAACCACAGTTGTTAGTGCGAAAACTCCAAATTGGATGGAGCAGGCCATCTTAGTGAGAGAGAGAATTTTGTAAAAAGGGGCATCCTTTGATCAGGACGACTCTACTTTAACGGGAGAAGAAGAAGAAGAAGAAGAAGAAGAATGAGGCGAAGATGTCTTCGAGCCTATGGAATAGGCGAAGATGACTTCGAGCCTCAGCAGCAAAGATGGGAGGAGACCCATGTCCCACCAGGCGTGCCAATTTTGTTCGCACGGAAAATTTAAAAAAGATTTTCGCAGGTGTGCCAGTATATAGAAATACACAAAAGAAAGAAAGAGACAGGAATGCTGATATTCTATTATTGCAATAAAATACAGATTCCCGTAGATAATTGCGCGTTGTAGACATCTGTCTTGACAATTGTGGGGGTTCTGGATCCTGGGGCCTCGGAAGGATACCCAGTTAATTACATCCGCGAAAGGACACGCGGAACACCTCCGATTAAGCTGCTGAGTCATCTTCTTCTCTTCTTCGCCTTGTGGATCATCGTGTTTATTAGTGTAGGTCGGTGTGGCGACGGCAGAACACGTGGGGTAGATTGGGCCCATGTGATGCCTAGCGGAGTCGTTGATTGTTTGGCTCTGCCCGCCCGTGTCGCTTGAGTTTGTTTCGTCAAATGGCATGTTGAAATTGTGTTGGGTTGGATACACGGCTCTGCACTTAGCTTAGAGTTGAAGTTGATGACTTTGCTGGCGTCATCAAAAGTGTCCTCACACGTCAAGTCTTGAATGAAAACGTTGAGGTGATCTTGATCATCGTAGTAGATACTGATTTTTGGTACAGCGGCTTGAAGTGGTTTGTCCGAGAAACTCGCTGAACTTGAGTTGGTGGATGTACTGTGAGTGAGTGTTGCAATTCCTCCGAGCGGGATAATCGCCACTTGGGATATGGTTGGTATCGTGAAATTGGGATTTTCGAACGATATTGATTGCGAGGAAATGAACATCATTAATTATTAACGATGCGGACTCTGTATGTGGTGTAGCATGATGACTCTTATTTGCTTGCAACTACATCCAAAACTGAATGATGCACAACGCCTACTTCAAATAAGTGCTTGGCAGGAACCATTATATATGACACCAAATCAGCACGTTGATTCCTTGGGAAGATAGGGGTAACCACAATAATAGTTTAACAACCAGGAACGAAAAACAGTGCGGCAGATCGAGACCCGAGGAGGTGAGGCCAACGTCGGCTGACGAACGTCTGCGTCGCCGCGTACTGGCAGGACCACGCAGCAGCCAGCGTCGGGGCGCCAGCTGCAGAAGCGCCATCACCGGCGCCGCGAAGCAGGGCCAACATGCGGATCCGTTCAGATCGTGCATGAGGCGAGTGCAAGCGGAGGTGTGTTCGGACTAGTAAGACGACCAGTAGTGTTGAGGCGGCGGAGGCTGAAGACAAAACTAGCCGAGGCGTTGAGGACGATCGACTGCCCGCGAAGGCGGCGTCGATCTGACGGTCAAACTCCAAAGCGCCTTGACAGCCAACTCCGACGGACGTCGAGGCAGCTCGATCGGCCTGTGGTTCTGACAAGTTACTGGCGATCGAGCAGATCTCTCCCGACTGACGAGGTGGGTCCTGTAGGCGCGCCGGGCTCGCCGGCTGTAGCCTTGGCAAGATGCACCGCGAAACAACCTTGTGAGTCAGCGTCGGACGGAGTGACACCGACCGTGTCTTGGTGACTGTCAGAACCAGTCGAGAGACGGGAGAGGATTTAGACGAGAAAGCAGCTTCGGTGCTCGACTTGGACAGCAGAGAACCTTGACTA